>CM076584.1:224474419-224674828 GCA_034641835.2 Pinus albicaulis | reverse complement strand
TGTGAAATATAATGGAGTCTTCTAAAGGCTCTGTAAAATAAAGGTAATTCGAACTATGTCAAGAAAAAAACAAGGTAGATATAGGTTATTTTCTGAACAATTTTTGAAGGTTGATGAAGAAGAACAATTTCTAAATATAATAGCACTTGCGAATTAGATTAATATAAGCTATTGGATATATATATATATATATATATATATATATATATATATATATATATTTAAATTAAATTTATATATATATATATATATATATATATATATATATATAAATTTAATTTAAATATATACAACAAAATATTAACTTACTCTCTACAAAATCTCCTCCAGTAGTTTGAGTGGCACTAATGTATCTTAAAACGTAAGGTGAGCTAAGCAATGTAACCGCTTAAAAAAATAACTTAAAGAAAGAAAGAAAGAAAGTGTTTTTAACGTCCACATGGCTAAAAATAGCCTATGAGATAGATTGCTTCTCCATCTGGCTCTTGTATTCGGTCATTTTCCTGTGAAGTTTTACAATAACTGTTCCTAACTTCTTGAAAAACTCTTCGCTGAATAGATTATCCCAAGAACTCGCTGCCAGAATACCTGCATAATTTTCCCTGCTGTCCTTGAAGGCCTCGCATTCTAAAATGAAATGTTTTTCTGTTTCCACTTTTCCGGAAGAAAAAAAATACATATTATTTCCTCCCACATTTCTTTTGGCTTTTTCCAGCGCCCTGTTTCACAACGGACTTGATGAGAATTAGTCCTTAATTGAACAATAAGAATTTTAGATCCCAAAAAATATTGGCCACTATATACATTTTTATTGATAATTATGAATGAGATTAAACTTTTCAATATAGTACTTCTTCTTTCTCTCAAATATATTTGTAAAACTTATACATGAATAACAAGACGAACAAACAAACAAAAAATTTCACTCTGCGGAATTGTCTCCACCCATTAATTCTGCATGCTCATCTGGAGAGTTCAGTTCTCATCACTGGGGAGAGTTCAGTTCTCATTATTGGGGGCGGTGGCAGTTAATGGGACCAAAACTAGTCTAAATTGGAGTGAGTTGTGGCACATGCGCCCGGACTTCAGTAAAGTTATGATGCCGACCATGTGCTTGCTATTCCACAAGTTCATAGTGTAAAATTTATTTCGTTACTGCCACGTGGTAAAGGATACATTAGAGTAATTTAAATATCCTTTTAATTTTATTCTTCTCAAATCATCTTAACGCAAGATATATTTTAAATTATTTACTAAAATATTTGCATGTAGTTTCATTGACCAGATGGACTTGATAAATATTATCATGAATATAAATTCGTGAATTAAATCCGAGGTGGGAGTGTTCAATATTTACATAGATCATTCTCGAAGGTCAAAGAAGAATATAAATATTTAAAAATTATAATTATGCAGTCTTGAACCCATGAAATATTACATATCTCGTAACATGTTTGGGCATAAATGATACCATCCATGTTAATCTCAATGATTGAGGAATTATTCCATGGTCAAAAGAACAAAAGAGAGATTTATTTAAAATATTGTATTTCAGTATTGTGAACTTCAAATTTGTCGAGTTACTAATTAACAAAGAAAATGAAACCTTGCATACAGTTAGTAATTTGTTGTATCTAATTAATAATTTGTTGTTATACAAAAGGACATGATATTTGGCTTTTTGGCCTTTTTTTTTTTAATCCCTGACTAAGTGGGCCTTTTAGGGATAGGGGTTACGGATTTGCTTTTTTCAAGGAATGTTGCTGAAATAGTTTCACATTTTATTTTATTTTTTTAAATTTTTTCAGTATTTTGTTGTTCTCGATATTTTGTTTTTATTGTCTAATTTTTTTTCAGGATTGTAGTTGGCAACCCCTTGAGATATTACAATGTATCCACACATGGGGCAAAAAGATCAGATGTACAACTCCCTTCTTTTTTTCCCTTTTTGGGAGGTTTGGTTGGCCAGAAACAAGTTCATCTACGAAGGTATTCAGATAGCTCCACACTGGATCTATCTTTCGATTCTGGCGTGGTTGAACACACAGGCTGCTCTTACTATTCCTTCCTCAGATTTATCTCATCGACTTCGCCCTCACCCAGTGAATTTTCTGGCTAGTTATTTTGATGGGGCTGAACAACAGGGTGTCTGTGGCTGTGGGCCTGGATCAAATTGGTGAATGGGGAATATTTCTCCATTTATTGGAATGGCGACCATGCTACAAGTACAAAGGCGGAACTCCTTGCCCTTTGGAGTCTGTTTTGGGTCGCCTTCAACTTGCGGTTATCTACCTTCCACATTTATGGTGATACCAAATATGTTATTGACGGGGTGAATGGACTCATAAATCTCCAGCCTCCTGGGCTACACAGCTAGATCAACCGGGTCAATTATCTGCTACAACGCCTACATTTCCCCCCTATTCAACACATTTTCAGGGATGCAAATACCCAAGCTAATCTCCTCTCCAAGCGGGGCATGTTGGAACCTTTTGGACTTGTCCATATCCAACATCATCACGGCAATATGTTGTTGGACTCTTTCACCATTCCACTTCCCTAACACCTTCTGCAATTGGCATCGCTTTCCCTATTTCCCTCTTTGGGTGGAGAGGTTTTGTAGTTTGCTTTTATCTTTTCTATGTTTAATTTGTTGAACTTTTTGTTTTTTTTTGCTGATCTCTATATTTACCCAATCACATTTTCACAATGTTGAGGGTTTTTTTCGTTATGGTGATGATCCTATGCATAGTATTAAAAACCAGAATCGGTGACCGGACCGGTGGACCTAATGAACCTGTAACCGGATCGGAACCGGTCTAACTGGTACTAGTTAGGTCTAAACGAACCAGTGTTTAAAAAAATACATTAAATAATTATTTTTTTAATAAAAAAACTATTTTTAAGATTTGCAACCATGATTCCAAGCCAATAGAGACAAAATATGCAAATTTTGCTCATTTATATACCATGTAAAGGTGAATATATCAAAATGGCATTATGGCACTGAGTGCAATACATGTCATCGACAAAATACATAAGCAATGAGGCTCCAAATGACCCATAAAGTCCAAAAACAATGCTACAAGCTATGAGCATTGAGGCCATTGGCCTACATAGTACAGTGACAGTCTACTACAAATCTACATATATGATATTACTAAATTCTAATTAATGATCAACATTATCACTTGAAAGTTGAAACTTCTAATCATGATCAAAGTTCAAACTCAGTTGGTTGAACTTGAGTCTCCCGACTCTCGACTGCCAAACTTTGCAAGTGCTCCAGTCACAAACTTCTCTATTGGTTCAACGACTCGAGCTTCAAACTTCTGAAGGTATTCTTCCCTAATATGCCCTATTACTTCATTTGGTGCTCCACATGGCTTTACATGGCCTGCTATCCCAGCCAAGTGTTGCTAGCACCTGTAAATACCCCCTCCTGCAATATATTTTTGGCAATATTTGTAAATCATTTTGCCATCAATCATATCACAATGAGCCCATTCAGTATCCTTGCCTTTTGGAGGCATGATGGCTACTACTTAGCTCAAACTCTATGTTGTTACACTACTCCAGCAAAAACTCAACTCTCCAAGCTCTCAATCAAACTCACAAAAGCTCAAAATGAGATGTGTGAGACAAATGAGAGGGTACCCTTGCCTTTAAAGGATTGGGGAGGGTGTTTTTGGAGGGAAAAAACCCCCCTTTTCCCTCCAAAACCACCCATTACTGGCCAAATCAACTTCTGTGGGTCCTTTTTGTGGCTGTGGTAGCTAACCGGCCAGTTAGATCGGTTTGACCGGAAAAAAAGAGAAATGGGGTGCCTGACCGGGTTTTTTGACCGATTTGGACCGGCTAGGCTCCTGACCGGCTGGTTTGACCGGCTACTGGTTCAAACCGGCCAGTTTTTAATACTATGATCCTATGTGTCTCTGTGGGACAATGGATTGCATGTCATTCTCCAATACATAGCATATCAAGTTCATATCGCTGCACAAATTCTGTTTGGAATGTATTGTTTTGTTCACTATATATAACAAACAACATTTTTTCCTCTCTAAAAATGTATATATCATATTTTCTCTTTTCAAAAAGCACATATTAGGAATTAAATGCAAAGGTTTATCATGAACTAATGTAAGGCATGATCAGATTTGGAAGGGTATCATTATCATTATCATTAGGAGAATCAAAGATGTCTTTATCACTTCTTGGAGATTTAGTGAAACTACATTGAGTCAATTGTGTCTTTTTCAATCGTGCTTTTTACATTGATTCATCATCTCTCATTTAGTTAAGATCAACATAGATTTATCTTAAGTATAAATGTAACATGAGTCCAGAGGGATCAAATTTCTTCACGTATAAACTGCATTATTATTTTTTATTGTTTAAATTGTATTTTTGAATGCTAAATAGAGTATATATAGGACCGAATAAACTTTTTAACCATAAAACTTATTTTTTTCAAAATATATACATAGTTTTTTAAAATAATATATAATTTATACTTAATTTACATTAACATAATTTACATCACATGTACATTGGGACACTTTATCACACAAATTAAAATAGTTTATTATAATTATTATTTTTTAAGTATATGTCAATATTAATTCTTATTAAAATATTTTATCGATAAGCCACATTGAATATTTTTCTATATACAACATTAAAATGTTTTATTTTAACAATTTTTTTTCTATATATAAATATAAATGAATTTGATATCCACATAAATTAGTTCACATAAATCTTCAAATAGTTTATTTAAATCTCTTGTTGAAATATTTTTGAAAAGCATAAGATTTAAACATCTTACTCATACATTTTTTTACTTCTATTCATTTTTTTTTTTAAATTATAGCCGACATTATTTTTCTATTTAAAACATAATTTTTAATTTTTATTCTTATTTTAAAGGGGATAGACAAATGGAAAAACTTACACATCCCCTCATACTGGGTTGTAGAATGAGCCTCTCGACTCAACAAGTAGGAAGAGTAACAAGAAGTGAGAATAAGTGAGAGAAGAAAGAAGAGTAACATGAAAAAAAGTATGTAAAGTGAACGAATTTGAATAATTAAAAATATTTTTTGAGTTCAGATATAAGTTGTAGTTAAATGTTTCAATGTGATATAAATCATGGTATGACAACAATAATTTTTTTGGGAAAGATGGAGTTATTTGGTAGATTTAAATATCAAAATTCCTAAGTGAATATGTGTTTAAATTTTTCTTGCTAAGTTTAAATGTAACATGGTTTTGCTTCCCAACCAACTTGTAAGCCTCTCCTTCTCCAATGACCCATTATTATAATATGCAAAGTGGTATGTAAGGGTGTGGAAAATTATATTGCAAATTAATCAAAAATACATTTTTTATCCAATTGTAATGTCTCTCTTCATGTGGGTTATACACTATGCACACTTTTTCTTTAGAACCTTGTTGTGACAGAAAGTAGATCAAAACTAATATTTGTAAGATTCTTGGTATATTAGTTATGTCTTAGTTATCTCATTGAGATTTTGAAAAACATTTAAGCATTTTTGTACAAACAATATATGAAAAAAAGGCAAGTGCACCAAAGTTTTACTGTAGAATTAGTTTGAAAAATATGAAAAAAAAGACATAAGAGTGAATTGCAAAAGTTATAAGAAAAGATGAGAGGAATGGTGTTTCTCAATGTTTGTTTGAAATTTGAAAAAAAATTAATAAGACATCTCACTAATGAACCATGATTTTGAGGTTGTATGATTTTAAATTTTTTATAAATGTTGACAAAATTGTTGTTTCTCTTTTCATTTATGTAAATAATGGAGCACTAAAACAAGAGGTCTTAAATGACACTTAATGAACTTATTTCAACGTTGAACCTATGAATTGGATGTAAAACAAATATGATTACAAGTATTTCATTGAACATTGATGTCATCTTTGTTTTTCATCTTATCCACCTAAATAATGAACTAATAAGACATGAAGTCCTGAATGAACTTATATTTGACATGGCATCTAAATGGTAAGTTGTAAAAGAGATCCAATATTGGGTGTTATTTCTTCAAATGTTAACATGGTTTATCTTTATTTCCTATCAACTTAATAATGGGATAGTAAAACAAAAGAACTTGAATAACATTAGGACTAAGGATATATAATATATTTCTTTAAATATAAACAAATTATTTAATAAAATAAGTAAGCACCCTTATGGTCTTTACAATAGAAGGTTTTGAGTGTGCACCTATGAATATTTAATAATGTCAGTTAGGTATGCTAAGTGGGGTTAAGAAAAAAATGAAGTTATTTTAATTTATGATTTTTGGCTTTAAAACCAAGGATAAAACCATTCTCTCTAATTAGAGGACCATAATGATTAGCAACATTTTAGCTAAAGCTATATAGAATTATTTCGCAACATAAAATTAACCTATGGCTAAAAAGCCATGATAAAATCGCTAAAAGCCAAATTGTGTTTATTCGATATCATTTAATTGTGAATCACCTTGTTACTCGCACAATCATTGTAGAGGAGTGTTGCAATATTATAATTGATCTCCTATGTTGTTTCATTGACTTTAGAAAAGATTTCACTACAAGGAAAAGACCCTCTAATGGATGTTTTTGAGGAACCCCTTATAAAATACCCCAGACATCCGTTTGTAGCGGAGGTTAGTAGAGGAGGTTGGCGGGTGGAGGTTTTTGTGGATGTTTTTCTTCCGGTGTGCTTATCATCCTAAACCGCACCGGTGCGTTCAACTAGAGAAAGCACTAGTGCGAAAAACATTGGCACACCGGGACACCGTGCTCTCTGTACAAACCCGCCCGGTGCGTCTTATTACTGTAACGCACCAGTGCTTTACAAAGATTCAGCATCGGTGCATACTAAAACCCCGCGCCAAAATTGAAACAGCCTGGTGCGGTCTTAAGAAACCGCACCGGTGCGCCTATAAAAACCCACGCACCAGAACATGGTTAAATAAAAAAAAATTACGGCAAAAAAACTACATTTCTCACTTTTCAGTGCTTCAGAATGCTCAAGCACCGGTGCAACTTTTCCTTTTCTGAGGTGCCCTAACATCGGTGCTTCCATTGCATGCACTGCTGTTGTGCATTTCCCACCATCTCCATTTTGAATTTTGCAAAATGGTGGGCAAATTTAGTTTTGCAAATTCTACAACTAATATGCCTCCTCGATGGCCAAATGTACATGTATTTTCCTTGTTTTTCCATAATTAAGCCTTTTAGCAGATTAGAATTGTAAATTAGCTTAAAATTAACTTTTTTTTTTTAATTTTTTTCCCACGCGGTGCGCTCGAGCCGTTCATCTCGCACCAGTTCACGGTGCTGCCTGTAAATTTACAGGCCACACCGCCACTGGTGCTAACGGTATCTGCACCGGTTCCAGGGTGGTACCTAAAGGCATACCAGGCTTTTTTAAAATTTAAAAAAAAGTGTGGTGCGGTCGATTACCCGGTCGCACCGTTGACCCTGTCAAATAGCCGGAATGCAGTGTGTTGACAGAAATATCTTTCCTGGGGCGGATACTTTTGTCAGCACACAAAATTCTGAAATTTCGACTTAGTCAACGGTGCGGCCTGGTTAAAGACCACACCGTTGACTATGTACTGATGTTAGGGTCAACAGTGCAGGCTGTTATACCACCACACCGTTGAATTTGGAACAATGCCAGGAGGGTGGTGCGCTTAAAATTTTTAGGTGCACCGCCTCTAGTGCGTTGAGAATTTTTGGGTGCATCGCCTTCGATGCGAGACAATAAAAGACGCATTGTGACCGGTGCATGCCTGTTTTTTGTGGTGCATCGACTGCCTTTTTTTTTTTTTCAATTTTTTTTATATATGTATATTCCTAAATACATGTGTTGTTTAATACAAAAATTGTATTTAATATGTCAATCATTTAGAGACATGAGAGGAGAGAGGAGAGGGAACATCAACAACAACAGGCGGACCAATATAACATGGTTCCCCTGTTGGAGGCACGAGAGAGGGAGAGAGATGCGTACCCTCGGCCTATTACATCAGCTACCCAAGGGATCATAAGGCAGGTAGGCCTCCTCAAGTTTTATGAGGAGGCTAATTCCCTAAAGGGCCATGGTTTGTTTTTGCGACATCTTATCCGCAGGTGGAATGGCCACCTATATGCTTTCCGGGTTGGTCCTAACCAGTGGTACGCGCCCACTGAGGAGGACATCTATTTCATTACAGGGCTGTCGAGGAGAGGGGTGGATTTTCCCTCGTTCCCAGAGGTTCCAGTTGGATATGCAGCAGGGAGTCAGTTGGTGTACTCCCAGAGATACATTAGCGCGGATATACTGTCTCCTTCATATTTTCAGGTCTCCGGAGGTCAGTTATGTATTGTTGCATTTGGTAGTGAGGAGGTGAGGTGCCTCTCACTTCTGATTTCGACCATTTCACACAACACTAGTGATGGGAAACGCATTAGTTGCTCGCTTCTATATTATGTTTATTATTTAGTACAAAAGACACGACTTGTGAAGAACTACTATTGTTGTAGTCATTCCTAATTGGTGAATCTGGACGTAGCAGGAATTGAATCAGTGGTTGATTCAACCATTCTTGGTATCGTTCCTCTCCGATTTTTTCTCTTAATTCAGTCTTCTCTCGATTTGGAATTTTTGTGGGGTGTAACGGAAGATGCTAGGTAGGTCGCTCATCATCACTAGAATCCTAATAGTTAAAAAAAATATTTGAACATGATTAGTACAAAATATATGATATCAATTAGTAAGCACGTTGACAATATTGCATGATTAATTGGTTTGACATTGAAATAATTACATTAATCAATATACCAAACAATTATAATTATTACCATCATTGTCCCAGGATTGTGGCTAGAAGATGCAATATTGTTACAATTGGTAGGGTGAAGCGGTTGTCCATTTTCATCTACCAAATGCGCCTTGCGGTATGCTGCTCCTGATAAGAGTTTCTTATGTTTTGGAGCTGTTTGAATATTTTGTGCATCTGAACTCGATTATGAATCTACACGAACCTGCAAATTTGTATACATTATAAATTTAATTAAGATGTGCATGATTGACATGGATAAAAAACATAAATTCAATTAGATAGTGAAAATATAAATAAAATCTGAAGTAAATATTACGTCTCGAGATGGATAGGAAGAACTCCACGATGGGCTTTGAGAAATATTATGGAACGAGCTGGATTTTGAAGAATTGTCCATTCGATATAATTATGATATTTTTTTCCTGCATTTAAGAAAAATCAACAATAAATTTTGGTGTACACACCTAAAAGTAAATTTGATGCCTCAAAAATGAACTTCTTGTTATTGGTGCTAATGTACCAATAATTGCACCGGTGCGTTTTAGTTACTGCGCACCGGTGTCATGTTATAAACGGGTGCACCGGTGCGGTGCTATTAAGTGACGCACCAGTGACGAATAACCAGAAATAAAAAAAAAAACGGAACTCTATGTTTTTTAAGTGAAAAAAAGTGGTAAATTGAAAAATGGGCAGCAAAATATTTTTGAAAATATAATCTCATAAAATAATTCTTTAAATACTAATTTTTTTTCATTATTTCACTATTTTTGCAAAAAATTTCAGCCAGAGATTTGCAGGAGACATACCTGGAGTAAGAGAGCACGAAAGCACTGTGGAGCAGCGAAATACGTTCGAACATAAGTATTCAGACAATTATAATTCCAAACCTCTGGTGATTCAAACCCTGTAGCATAGAATTTCAAACGATCTCGTGATTAAATTTCATTGTTTTTTTCTTTTTTTGCAGTTTTTTTTACACATTAAGTAAAAAATTTCAATTTGTTGTTCATTTTTAGAAACAAAAAAAAATAAAATCCATTTTTACCCTAAACCCTTCATTCTTTTTGTTTCTGCCCTTTCTTCTCCCCGATTCTGTGATTTCAGAATTAGGGATTTTGATTTTAGATTTATAGGGTTTGTATTGCTCTATATAGGCCTATGACATCCAACCCATGGGACGACTTGCATAGTCGGATCCCAATCCATGTCGGCCCTTCCGTGAATTTAAAAAAAAAAGAATTTTTTTAATCGGTACGCTCGGTGTGACCTAGCACACCGATGCACTGGATTATCACAGCGCACCGTGCACGTACTGTTTGATAAAAAAATTAAAAACAAATTATTATTATTATTATTTTTAATTCGTGTGCCATATGTAAAATCGGGCACCGATGCGCTATTTCATTATGGCGCACCGCAAACGTACTGTTTCGCAAAAACAATTTTTTATTGTGTTAATCAGTGCACCATGTAACATATAACACACTGCACCTGGTCTCCTAGTTGATGGAGAGCACCGTATGGTGGTCCCTTATTTGCGCGGGGTGTTTATAAGAATAGGCTGCACTGCCCCCTCCATGACACCATATGCTACAAAAACTAACACTAGATGATTTTTATTATTTTGTCTGTGTTAATCGGTGCGGTGGTTGACATGTAACGCATCGATGCTCCTTGTTGCAATAGAGCACCGTATGGTGTTTTATAATATTTGGGCGGTGCGTTTATAAGACCACCATGCATCGACGTCGATACATACACCATGAAAAGCGCACCAATTTCTTGATATATTTTTTTTAACCTGAAAAGTTGACAATTTATTTATAAAATATATTAATGAAATATATGGTACAGGTTTCATATTGATAAAGAAATGGCTGACAAGAGATCAAGTAACAAAAATAATGATAACACATCAAGAAAATCAGAAGAAGCAAGTTCTTTGTAAATTATTTACAAAAAATATTATTTTTGAACTATATGTAAGTTTAACTCTAATATGTATTGTTTACTATGTATCATGCAGAGCAACAAAATGACGAAGCTCGATAAGGTTATTTCTGATCTAGGACCAGAAGAGCGTAAAATCTTGATGGAAAAATTGCAAAAGGATAAATCAGGTGAATGAAAAAATACTATCGATCCAATATGAGTTTCTTTTTTTAATTTTCATTAATAATATACTTAAAATTATTAGATAACATGTTTCAAACAATCTATTAATTCACATCTGTTTAACGTTCTGCAGGGACCAACAACTTAGAAAATGAATGTTGTTCTAAGAAAAGAAAAAAAATAGAGCATGCAAATGAAAATGAATTGCTCCTTAGCTCATCTAGAGTGGTGCTGGAGGTTAACGAAAGGGGGAAAAGCTTTTACAAAAGTTTGAGGGATCTAGTGGAACGAATGTATAGACGTTCTTTCCACTTACAATACAAAAATAAATCCAATGATTCCAAGAACCAAATTTTATCTAAGCTACAGGAAGAGTTTCCAGAGAATTGGACAATGAGACATGCTAGAATTTTAATAGAAAAAACGTGCAACAAAAAAAAAGAAGGATTGAAAAAGTAATATTCCTTTAAATGTTTTTCTAGAATTATTTATAAATATCATTTATAAATGTCAATTTTGTTATATTTACTTTTCATATATCAATATAAAAAGTAAATATCTTATTGTCATGTTACATTTTCAGGAAGATTATGAAAATCTCAAAAGATGAACGAGCTGATATCATAAATATGCCAGTAGGAATGTCCAAAAAGGTGTACAAGGAGATGGTCAAAGAAATGGACAAAACTGCATCGCAGGAGGAGCCATCTCAACAACAACGTGCTTCAAATGTAATATGTAATCGTTGAATTTTTTGATCATTAGGTACAATAAATAAACAATTTAGCGTTAAATATTAATTTTCAAGTATCTTATTGTAGAAAATAAAAGAAAATGGAACCTATTCAGCACATAAAACAGGACGACAAGGAAGAAAATGGTTGATATCTAAGTTTGTGAGTAATTGTTAATTCCTTATAACAACTTAACTAGATTTCATTTTTGTATATTTTAAGTTGTTTTACAAAAATCATCATTGAATGTCTTCAAACAGGTGCTAACATACAAAGAAGAACCAAGAGGAATTGATTGACATTGGGTTAAATATGGGTTGAGAGTATATGTTGGCATATCAGAAATTAATTGTGGAATTTGTAAGCATCTATCGATATTGTTTTACTTAGCTCTGTCTATAATTAATAGAACAAAAAAATATTTTATATTAAATATATGATTTGTTATGGGGTATAAAACTTGCAGGAAACAAAGTATGGAATTGTGCCAACAGATGAAATATTGAAATATGGAATACTACATGGTTTTGAAATAATGTGTATACTTCATGAGTCAATTTTTGCTATGGTACGTCATTTCTTTTCGATTTACATTGATGTATATGATTTAATATTGCAATTTTCATTATTCTCACCAATGTATATACACTCATTACAATTTATTTTTATGTTTGTATATGGAAGGTGAAGAAGAAGAAAACAATCAACACCATGAACAAAACATTCCTGAAAACCCAAGTCATGGAAGTAGCTCGAGCAGTGACAACAATTTAAGCGAAGAATGATGATCATTATGTTTGGATATCAAAGCAAGGCGTCGTATTTTTTGAAATTTTGTTTGTGAAATCAGACATTTTGTTTAATGTAATGGACATAGTGTCCCAATTGAAAGACATAGGGATACCAATAACTGTCCCATTTTGTATACAAATACTGTCTTATTCACACACCCACACACACACACATATATATATAATAAAATATGTTTTAATTTATTCTATTGCGTTCTCCATTGTCGCTGTGAAATGTAACACCACTATTTAAATTTATGGATGATTAAATATTATAATGAAGATATGTGAAATCTGATGATATGATATAACAAATTAATCCAAACATCACATTCAAATGCACTAATAAAATTTTAATTGATATGAATGCTGTTATAATATATGTGTCGTCTTTTGATGAATAATGAATTTAAAAAATCACAATAATTATGATATGATATAACAAATTATTCCAAACATCACATTCAAATGCATTAATAAAAATTTAATTAATATGAATACTATTATAAGATGCGTCAATTTTTGATGAATAATGAATTTTAAAAAATCACAATAATTGCACTGTCATAGGTTGATGTTTCTAAAAAATACAAAATGAACACCGGTGCGTGTCAGTTACTATACACTAGTGCGTTTGTATGATACAACATACAGGTTCGTTTATATGACCTATGGTCACCACACAAATACCAATACCAATTATAAATTTCAGTGCATTTGTGCAATACTGCGCACCGGTGCTTTTCTGTGAGACTGCGCACTGGTGCGTTTCAACGACCTATGGGCACCACACATATACCAATAGGAATTAGAAAAATCAATGCGTTTTTCTGATAGTGCGCACCGATGTGCTTCTATAAGACTATGTACCGGTGGATTGATACGACATATGGGCACTTCACAAATCCCAATACCAATTAGAACGACCCCGTGCGTTGTATCACCTACAGTGCGTTCGGTGCGGTTGTATACCTTTATTGCTCAGTGCATGAACCTTCGACCGCCCCGGGGCGATCGTCTATATGACATGCACCGGTGCGTTGAAACCTTAGTAGCGCACTGATGAAAAAACATCCGTAATAACCTCCGACTGCTCAGGTTTTTTTAGTTGTGTTGAAATTCTGTTAAAAGCTCTGCCAAAACCTCCGTTACCAAAAACATATGTTGTAGCAAATATTTTTTTGACAATTTTGGCCAATTTTATAACACTAAAACCTCCTATATAACCTCCGCTAGATTGTCTTTTCCTTGTAGTGTTTTGACACTATACCTAGGATAAACGTGTGGAAGAGGTAAAAAAGGATAACGCTTCCTCGTGAGTTGAGGGTTATTGTGGTAAGGTTGCATGAGAATGATATATCCAAGTCTAGGACTAATGGGGATTTTCCAAAATAAAATAATTGCAATATCGAAGTGAAGCAAGGGTGCCCATTGCCCCCTATCTTTTTTTCCATATACAATGATAAGCTAGAAGAGTGTTCAGAAGCTGCAATTTGTGTTTGGCCCATGTTTACTAGTATAGTCATAACTCTTCTCCTTTATGTCGATGATATTGTTCCTTTAGTGAGGATTCATTACGATCTTGGCAAGAAACTAAGAATCGTCCAAGATTTATGTTCTTAGATAGGTATGGTTGTTAATATTAAAAAATCACATATAATAATTCAAATATGACAACTTGGAGGAAGTTCCTTCATACAAATTTATTGGAATCGATATCCTCATAGGCTCAAGTGGAATTATAACATTAAGAAAAGGATAAATGGAGGAAGGAAAACTTATTGTGGGCTTGAAAACAATTGTAAATTATTAGAACTTTGGATATAAAAAAAAGAAAAGAAAAGAATAAAACTTCCTCTTTGAGATTCTCATCACTCCTATTATTTTACATGGATGTGAGGTTTGGGGTTGCAATTTCTCCAGAGAGTCATGGAGGAAGATAGAGTAGATCTAAAACAAGTTTATCACCTACAATATCAAGATTAAAGAAAATACCCCCATCATATCTTCGTAATTGAAGCAAGCCTTTACCCCATTGAAAGCATGGCTATGACTAGGTATCTTATGTACGAGAATAAACTAAACAACATGGAAGACAAGAAGTTTCCTAAAATTGGTTCTAACTCTAGACAAAACCACCACCTTCAACTCAAGTGAGGATGACATAAGGATGCCTAGCCTTGACTAAACCATTGGGAGATCAAGGAAGAGATGATTTCACATAATAAGGATAATATTAAAAATGTGATTACATCAAAATTTAAGGAGAAATTGTAGTTCAATAAAAAGTTAAATGGAAAACAAAAACTAAGAGGTCATAAGGAGGTGATCAACCCAAATCTAGAAAATAGAAAAATATCTCTCTGTCTTGAATAGTGTAAAGAAGAAGATAAACATTGCTAAAATAAGAACAATTTTTCATGAGATTCATAGTGGAACTAGGCATTGGTCAATTCCCAAGAACACTATGAGAAGAAAGAGTCCATCACCGTTGAAAAATTACGAGGGTTGAAAATTTTAAACACTCTCTTCGATTATCTAGCTTACAATGATATTATATCAAATTTCAAATTACTTACCACACTACCGACCTTCTTGGCATTTTTAGTCTGTAAAACTATGTTGACCTTGGATCACTTCTTTTAATGCTTTTCAACCATAAAAATAAAATGATAATTTTTTTTGAGTATTCTCTTACTTTTTAAAAATTTGATAAACCTTTTAGGTCTTAGTAGATGGCATTCTTGTTCATCATCATTGTATTAAATATAAAGTATGTGATATATATACTAAAATAAATGACAACTTAATTTAAAAATAATAATTATTATAATAAAATAAATAAATAACGTTATCCAAAATTTTATAAATATTTTTTATAATATCTTTCATAATAATATTATAATCATATATATATATATATATATATATATATATATATAAGTAAAAAATGAATATTCTTAGTCATGAATTATTAATATTCAAATTAAAAAAAATCATTATATTTTTATAAGTTTACTCTAAAGAAGCCACAATTTGTTCGGAAAACAATAAAAATTATGACATGTTTTTGAGAAAATCCGTGGACTTCTTTTGAAAATATGCTTTACAGTTGTCAAGCTTCAGGATTTTGGGTGCCCTAGGGCTCTTGATGGCGCTGAGTCCATTCCCAGCATAAAAAAAATTAAACACACCCATAATCAAATTTTTGAAGAATTTTTCATCAGATTCCAGCGAGAAATTCATCGTTCGAGCGTAATTGTGACCTCGTTAAACAACGGCATGTTTATATGGCATTGTGATTTTTTTATATGAAGAAACAAAACTTTATTTATTTATTCATTTTAAGATTGCAATCTCTTTTTATGACAAATGGATTATTGATCTCGTTAACATAAGATGAGTTAAGAAATGAGGTCAATGTCCCCACCCTCTCTCGAAAATTCTTGTAAAGTATATATATATATATATATATATATATATATATATATATATATATATATATATATATATATATATATATATAATTTTATTTATTTATATTTATTTTTAATTTTTAAATTTATATTAAGAGTTAATTTTTTTTTTTAAATTTTATTTTTATATGGAAAATATTGTATATTGGATTTATATATATTCACTATTTGAGGAAATACTTAGACATAATAATAAGGTTCAAAGTCATTACAATAAAACTCATCATATCACATTATAATAAAACTTTTTATGTCATTTGGAAAAATAGAATTTGAATGGAGAGAATAATAATAATTTCTCCTACCCTCAGATGGGGTGATGTGCATGGAATGAAGGGGGGTTGGGATGGCACCTCCCCACTTGTACTATGGGCAGGGGAGTGTGGTATCTCACCCCCTCTAAGATTTAATTGCACACAAAATGACAATCATGATGCAGGAGATTATACAGAGGGAATGTCATTGGGAGGAGATGAGGAAGATGGTCGAGAGGTTTAAGTGTGTGATGAGAGTTATGGCCAATGTTTTAAGCATAGATTTGTGTACACGGAATGTTGTAGAGATTACATTCGAGGGAATTGTAGAATGGAATCCATTGATAGGAGGTCATCCTAGGGATGCAAACACTTGTGCATGGCATTTGGAGGATGAGGGAAGAAGTACTGTTACCAAAGGCATTGCAATAGCCCAACAACGAGTGTGTCAGGTGCATAAGGAATAGAATTTGTAAGCTTCATAGAATAGTTATAATGGTATAGGGACATGCCCAAGTTAATTAAGAAGCATTGTTGTAGTCGAATCTAGTCTTGCAATTGAGTTGACGTGACAATTGACAAAGACAATAAGAAGGTCCTTTGGCCTTCCTTTCCTAAATTAGGCAACTTTTAGGTTTTAACGGTTGTCACTATGCAAGATAAGATTTGGCATCATCAGTATTGGAAACTAGTATCACCTTACCCTCTCATATGTAAATTCCCTCCCTAACACTAATTTTATTTTACTTTTTTTTTTAAAAAGAAAGTTCATCATCATATACCTCTGTAATCATTATTGTAACTATTATTTTTAAACTTATTATGTATATAGTTCTTTAATATATATAATAATAATAATATTTATCTTATGATTCCCTCCTAACACTAATTTTTTTATTTTTATTTTAAAGAAAGGAAGTTCATCATATAATTTATGTTATAATTTGTACAAGAAGATTACCAATTACTTTGTTTTCCATCCTTCTACCGTATGAGTTAACTCTTTACTCAATCTCTACTTGGACCAATAATTTTTGTTCTCAAATATAAATTCCAATCTTTTAATATTCAACTAGGAAATATTTGCACATATATGCTACCACCTCAACTTGGTGTCGGTCCAATGTTTTTAGCAAATATTTACACCTTAAACTCTTATATTATCGCAAGGCATTATTGAATTAACGCATGTTGTCTTAATACTTCGACATACATATGTGTTGTCTGTCTTGGTATAAAATATGGACCTAAGTCTGTTCTAATCCTTTGGATGTATATGATGTTGACCATACATTACAATTTTTAAACACATGTTATACCTATTTCATTACAATACTCGTATTAGTTCAACAGTTCTCGCCTTATGGACATCAAGTTTTTTCCTTCAAGGTGTTACTATGGCTCGTTGTATTGGATTAATGAAAAATTGGCCATATGTATGGTGCCACTCCTATATTTGTTATCCATGACTATAGGATTAATTTTAAACACACATAGGCTAAAACATTTGCATAAGAATTACTATGCATTGACATTGTTATCTCTAGATAGTTCTACCTTTACGCATGGAGTTGATCCATATTATCATATATGGCACATTGACTTAACACATCAATGGTTACAATTGTTTGTTATTTAATCAACGGTATAGATTACATTAGGGTTTTATGGTCAATTTTAGGACTTGGTTAAGTTTTAATTCTATTGCATTCATTATTCTGGTGTTCAATGATCTCCTTCCAACAGCATTGAAATATTCTACCAGGTGTTCAATGATCTCCTTCCAACAGCATTATTTTTCACTGTCTGTTCATGAGGAACAATTGAATCCATGTTCTGTCAATCTAAATGGATTATTTCTACAACGTGTCTAATTCATACCCTTGACACGGTCTGGTGCTTATCAGGTAACTATATTAGTAAATTTTCTATTAGCTCCTCTTTTATCGAATATTGAGATTTAAATTACTTCATTCATCATTCTATTACTTTTATTATTCAAGATCATCCTGAATTTGCTAGGGTTACAAGAAGGTTTTCACCTCTTCCAAGCTCTTAGGGTTTTTATATTTTCTCAATTGGGATTCATTTTTCTTTCAAATAATTCTCTCTACAGTTTATTATTTGGTTTACTAGGTCATTACTCCTTGAGATAAATTTTGAAATTTCCAATGTAGGATTTGAGTTTCTTTTAAATTCTCACTCTAGGTCATTACAAAGAATTTGGAATCGTTATATGAGCTATGTAACTAGGGTAATTTTCCCACTAATATCTGTGTGTAATCATATCTAAAGTATTCCTTTATAATTTTCAATATAATAAGATAGCGAATTGATTGCATATCCCATATTTTTTTTTCCTGTCACTAATTGCAGTCGTGAAAGGGTTTCTAACTCCTCCATTAGATTCTTTTTTTTATCAAATTCAAACTGTGTTTTTGTCTTTCGACAATAACCCATTTCAGACCACTTTCGATGTAGCAATATATTTTACAAATTCTTTGTTTCTATATTTGATTTGTTACAACCATGTATTTTCCTGTATAGTTGCATATTTAACTCCTTCCCTCTTTGTGCAGAGGGTTACCTAGGAGTTACGATTTACCTTACAAGGTATTAATCCCTCCACATATACTTAAGATTTTTAATTTAATACTCTTTTATTAATATTTATGTATACATATAATATTGTGTGCTAATTTATACAAATTGTTTTTTTTTGTGTTAGGTATTAAAATTTTTAAATGGTTTCCAAAATAAATTATTCCCATACAACATTCTGACAATGGACATTATATTTTTTAATGTTAATGAACAAGCTGCTTTCGTTTATGAGGTAGGAGAAATCTTCATACCCTTTTGTTTTTACTTATACAAGGGTGAAGTGTTCCATATGTAGATAACTTGCAGAGTTTTAATCTCTAGTGTTATCTTCTTTAATTTATGTCCTAACATTTAACTTACAGTTCTCCTGGAACTAAATAGATCTTGACTTATAGTCTTTTAAGTTTAGACAAATTCTTAAATTATGTTTATAAAACCTTCATTCGAGGTTTATACTTTTTTCGTCATAGTTTGTGTATATACAGATTCTATGAATCATCCAAGAAAATTCTGTATGCTATTTTCAAGGTATAATTTATTCTACTGTTTCGAACAGAATATGATCGTGAACACATGATTGTAATTTTTAGTTATGAATTTCTAATAGTGTAATTGTTAGTTCTTATATTTTACTTCTTCTTCTCAAATATAAATATCTTCCATTTTATTACTTGTAACATAGATATGGAATCCCCCGGATGCGGGTGACGGTAACAACATGCATGAAAACAATCTCTCCCATGCTTGATATGATGAAAATATGCAACACAGGCCTTCATTCGATGTGGATCCTCACTCTTGCATTAATTCACATGAGATGACAGAGACCAAGCATCATGAAGGCACACAAAGATAACAACATCCCCTTCGGGGCATCTCACTGCTGCAATCTTTTGAATGATCTCCTGGACGGAAAAGACGTTTGGCCATAACTCTACACACATGCCTACTCATGAAAATAGTTACAACATGCAGCTGCGAGCGAGGCATAATAATTCTCAACATCTTTGCATGTGTCACAGGCCTACAAAAGGGGAGGACGTACAACACATAGCCGCTCATAGTTTGCTCCTTCTGGTCTTTTTGATTCAGTTCCAGCTCTCTCGCGTGCCCATTCTTCTATGCAGGCTCCCCCCCAGTGCTGCACTGTGCATAACCCCCCGGCAGCGTACCCCCCTGAATGCACGCCTCACCTCAGATCCACCTGCCTTGCTAGTGTCACCAGCCTGTGTGCTCCCATTATCCTGCACCCCTTGCTGCACATCGTCCATTTGTGTACCTCCTTGTCCAATAGCACGTCGCTGCACACCTCCCATCTCGGGTCAAAGCTACTCATCACCTCCTCTCAGACCCCCATCAACCCCCTGCTTCATCTGACCATGGCTCCTAGACTGCGCCAAAGAACCATCAGAGGAGGCGAGAGAGATGCGCTCCCTAATTGTTACCGCAAGGGGCCAGATAACTGCTTGGAATCCGGTGAAGGCTCTTCCTCAGAAAGTCACGTTAGAGAGCCCCCTCAGAGCCCCGAACTTGATTAGGAGGAGGAGGCCCCCACTCATGTAATGCAAAAAGGTAGAAATGGACCAAGGAAATCCACCATTGCGCACTAGGAGCACCCCTTGCCCCATAAGGTTGAGCCTCTTCTGGCACAGGAGGATGAAGGGGATGAAATAGACGTCTTGATAATGGACTCAAAAGGCACCTGGATATGAGTCCCGAATGCCGAGTACCTGGTTGCTCCCATCCTCTGCGCACCTGCTACCAGGCCTCCACATCAACCTACTACCGAAGATGAAGCCACTGTGCAAGAGTTCGCTTGTCCCATCGTGGAGGAAGATCCTAATAGCGGTGATGGCGCAGAAGACTCATGACTGTGCTGCGACTCAACTCTTCTTAGTTTTTTGTCATGCTTGTTGTTATCACAGAACCTCTATTTTCATTGGTGCTACGACACACTTTGTAATTTTCTATTTGATGTTTTTTTCGAGCTGGTTTCCTCAAAGGAGGCAGCCCCATACTTGTGCAACAAAGGCTGTGATTGGTTAAGCACAACTTACCAACTCAGCCTGTAGCATATGTACTGTTTTATATTCGAATTAATATAGTTTAGCCTCAATTACAAAAAAAAAACATAGATATGGAATCTATAATTCCATTAACATCTCTTTTAGTTTAGCTTCCTATTACTATACCTTTCTAAAGTTTTCACAGTGAATAGAATTATGTGTGTGTGTGTGTGTGTTTTCTTATGTATATGACTCATGGCTATATTTACATAAATAATTTATGTGTATCGATTGCTGTTATACTCTTTGATAAATATATGATGCACACATAGCTTTTTGTTAATATCTCCTTGTCATATAATGTTTTTTTTTTAATATTCAGGCAATAAGCTATTGATTGTAATGAAATAAATAGTGACCTATAGTATGTACTCTAGTATACTAAATTCCACCTTATTCCATTCAAAGATAAAATAGTTTATTTTAAACATATTTAGTGCTACTAGTTGTCAAGTTCCATTTATATTCAACACATATAAAATACAGAAATAATATATTCTCAGAATTAACAAATACACACTCCTATTCCTTTTTTCAGATTTGAAAAAGAATTCAAGAACAATTATGAAACAAAAATAATTCCTTTATTTAACAATAAAGAGTTAGAAACACCGACTTGATCAATTTTCCTGGGAAGTTAAGAGTCAAGTACATAACAAACTGCTTGACCCCCCAAGCAACTAGGCCTGCAATTCTTTTTATGTCTGTTACTTCCTTCTTCGCTTTAGTCTCTCCAATTATTATCTCATAATTATCACGAGAGAAAAACAAATAAAATCATAGATATTGTCCATTTTCCACTCTTTTGGTGGTTAATAACTGCCTCCACCTACACGGATGCGGATGACACCGACTTGATGGGATGCCGTCTTCTGTGCCTGCCGAGAGACGTTGATGTGGGAAGGTGGGGTGGCTATGTGGCCTCCCATGAAGGCATTAAAAGAGGGCATTCAATATGCCACCCTCAGGAGCCATTAACGCAACTCTCTCAAACGGAGTCTGACATTCGGTGCATTTCATACGGGTCCATTTGGCTTTTGATATGGAGTTCGGTCTGTTGTATGGAGATTGCTGCATTTGCACCCCCTTACGCTCCCGTATTCAGTTCGCACGCCCTCTGTGGAGCCAAGCGCTCCGGCATAGGCCCGAGTAGCGTTGTGCGCTCTGTCTTTGCTGGGAACTATTCTAATTTCATTTCACGCATAGCAACCTCTGTTCGGAATTCTGTTCGTTCTTCCGGCTCCCGGCCCGTCGCTTCTCCTCTGCCCTTTCCTAGCCTCTCCTTGTCATATGCCCTCGGTGCGCCATCGAATGAGATGTCATCACGGGTCTAGTCGTGGGCTGCGCCATTCGTGCCTCGAGTCTCTCCCGGTTCGGACTCCTCCTCCAGAGGATTTCTCCTCAAATGAACGTCGAAATAAGGAGTCGGGGAAGGTCGGCTTCCTCCGAATTTTCTCACCACATTTGTGTTCTCCACCTTCCCATGTGCTCTCTTCTATGCCTCCAAGCCTTCCCGATCTGTTCCCTCAGCACCCCCTGGTTTACCTCCATTCCCCGCGACCGATCTTCTCAACGAGCGGAGTTCGAGATTTGATTATTCCTTTGATAAGTCGGTCATCATCACAGCATATGTCATGGTTACCATTCGATAGGAGACAACTCGCCCTTCTCCCCCATAACGGTCCATTGTCCCTGGTCCCTCTGTCATATTCCCTGGCCCCAGTGCTGCTCCTAACCCCGCATCTACTGAAAATGCCAAGGCCTCCTTGGCTCAGTTGAACATTGTCTGTGACGTCTCTATGCAGGATCAGACGAAGGATGGCGAGGACAAAGACAAGGCGACTCCCTCTACTGATGAAGGCGGAAGCAGCGATGAGTACAGACACAGAATCGTGGAGGAACCGCCTTCTCCAGCCAATGATCAGTAGCCTGGAAGACCCTCAGAGGTTTTTGTTTCTTATGCACAACATTCTTAGGCTAATTTTGGCTTTTCTATTTAATCACCCTCTGCTAGCAGAGTGGTCAGTCTTATTACTTGTATTTTTTTCAAACTATGTGTTTCAAATGTCGGTTTCCCCTATGAGGGCGGCAAATCTTAACTTTTAGGGACTGTTTCCCCCTCTGTGGGCAGTCCAAACGCTTGTTTTTCATGGTTTTCAAGCCCTATGCTCACGCTTTCTCAGCTGAGGCAGCGGCAATTTTGTACTTATATGTTATATATTTTATGATTTAGCATTACTCAGAAAAAGAAAAAGAAAAAAGCTGCTCCACCTCATAAACATGTGGCTGATAGTTATCTACTCATTAATGAGTTCATGTTTCCCACTCTTGAGGGAAACTCCCTGTCTTTTAGGAAACATTTAATTGGCCAAAATCACAATTCCTTAATTAAATATAATCACCCACACTAGATGTCTAATACTTCTTTATGGATAATAATAACTTTTACATAAATAAATTGTGGCCTTTTTCTCTTGCAACCATTTGTACTCAACCATTAATTTCCCATATTTTTCTTTATTTACACAATAAAAAATATTTACAACATTACAATAGACTATCATCAGTAATAAATTCCTGATAAATAAAATGTTCATTTGTTTTTCAATGTAGCATACTTAACCAAAAATAACTTATGCACATTTAATTACAAACACATCCTTAAGCCAAGGGATATCACATCCTCCCTTGCTTAAATTTGACACAGCCCCTATGTCTAATCAACATACTTTTCTTGAAACACTTTCCAATTTTTATAAAAAAAAATAGGGGTATGATTCTTTGAAATAATCCTCCAACATCCAAGTTGCTTCTTCTGGAGTAAAACGTTTCTATTGAACATTCAATTGCACTACATCTCTATTTCAGAGCATAACTACCCTTTGGTCTAGAATACACAATGATTCTACTAGGAACTCTCCCTCTAGTTCCACCTGTACAACATATACATGAGAAGGGTCATGTACATAATTTTTCAATAATGAAACATGAAATTCATTCTGAATTTTAATGTTGATTGGCAGGGCTAGCTGATAAGCAACAAACCCAACCCTGGCTAACACCTCAAAGGGTCCATAATATCTAGGAGGTAACTTAGCATAACTGCTAAGTTAGAGTGTACTCTTCTTAGGATTTATTTTAAATACAAATGATCTCCCACATTAAAGTCTTTCTGAGTTATTTTTAAGTTTGCATAAATTTTCATATGGTCTTGGGTTGTTTTCATATTCTATTTAACCTACTTGACTACTTCTTCCATTTCTTTTAACATGTCTGGTCCTAATACCAATTTGTCTTCAAGATGATCCCATCTTAGGGGCACCTTGCATATTTTTCCATACATGACATTGAAAGGGCTCATTTTCAAGGAGGTTTGATATCCATTGTTATAGGAAAGCTCTACTAAGTGAAAATAGTCCTCTCATTTAGCCTGTTTGTATCTTACATAAATCCTTAACATATCCTCTAATGTCTGATTGGTTCTCTCTATTTGACCATCAGTTCAAGGATGATAGGATGTACTAGAGTTTAACTTTGTCCCCTTATTTTCAAATAACTCCTTCCAAAATTTAGATGTGAACTTCACATACCTATATGAAATTACAAACTTAGGTATCATATGAAGCCTGAAAATTTCCATCATGAATATTTCTGCAATATTTATGGCCTTAAAGGCGGATTTGACTAGAATTAAGTGTGCTACTTTGCTTAGTTTTCCAAGCACGACTATAATGGAGTCATGTTGTTTTCTAGTCTTTAGCAGCCCAATGATGAATCATGAAATCCATTGAAATTGTCTCCCATTTCCATTCTGGAATGGGTAGGGATTGCAACAATCCAACATGATGTTGATGAGATGCTTTAACTTGCTGGCACTCAAGACATCTAACAACATATTCGGTCGTTTCATTTTTCATATTTGACTAGTAAAAATCCTTTCTTAACACAATAATCAACTTCTTATAGTGAGGATGACCAACTATTGGTCTTTTATACAACTCATCTAAGACAAAAAATTTCATATTTATGTCATTAGGTGTATTAATTCCCCTTTTAAACATCAATAAATCTTGGAATTCAATTGAAAAATCATTTTTCTCCTCGTCCAATTTTTCAATTGTCTGCACTTTTTCTTTGCTTTTAAGATACTTTGAATCAAAATTTGCTACTATTTGACTTGTTCTACTAAGTTTGTTGACCAATTTTTTGCTGATGTAGCACAAATATGATTAAGTTTTATCCTCAAGGCATCAACTATCCTGTTTTATTTTCCCTTGATATGTGTAATCTCAAAATCATATTCACTAATAAATGCTAAGCACCTTGCTTGTCTAGCATTTAGGTTAGGCTGATCAAATAGATACTTAAGACTAACATTATCTGTCCTTAACTGAAACCTCCTCCCTATTAAGTAATGCCTCCACATTTTGAATGCATGAATAATGGCTGCCAATTCTAGATCACGTGTAACATATTTTTTCTCATGTTATTGTTGAAAATGGCAATAAGAAAATCCTGATTTAATTTTCCCTTGAATTAAATTAGGAGAAAATTGTAATTCCACATCACAAGACACCAATAATGTGTTAAATAAGTTAATTTGAATTAGTTGGCTCTATTAATTCGAGTTGAGGGCGCAAGTTGGGGCATGTAGAGTGTCTCCTACTTTTTAAGAGCCTAGGCTGAGTTTATTTTGAGTTGTAATTATTTAATTCAGTTAAATTGAGTTAAAGTTAGTTAACCTAGTTCCAATTGTTGGAGGAACTAGTGGGAGATCTAGTAGTGGGGCGTGTAATCAGTGATCAACCAGTTAACTGGTAAATCAACCATAATTAACTCTTACATACATGATCTACGAGTTACCTAGTTGAGATCAGAGTTCAAGGGCAGTGTAGTATCAATTGTATAATTATTCAAGTTGTACATGTGGTGCATGCAGTCAGAGAAGGACATATAGGTATTGCACAATTATGGATGGGGAATTTACTAATTAATAGGGGGCTAATTCCCAAGGAAACAACACAAGTAAATAGGGGCTTGGAAGGTAAGAAAATTGGCTAAGTATTGGCCAGAGTAGGCTTTTGAATAAGTGAGATAGATTATACTTGTGCAAAGATTGTTCAAGCTTGAAAAAGCATTGTATTTCTTCTATATTTTCTGATTAATGCAAATAGATAAGAAGAGTTTTTGAGCAATGGATTTCCCCTAGATATATCCTTGTGTTATGTGTGTTAATTGATTCATGTCCCATGTCTTTGATATTGCTTCTCAATCATGAATTGCTTTCCACATATGAGTAGAGTAGATTCAAGTCTATTCTTTTAGAAAATTATATTAGTAGTTTGAATCTACAAGGAATTTATACATGGTATCAAAGCTATATTAATTGTAGAGGAGAGAATTCAAAGTTGTATTTGTAGGAGGAATGAGTTTTGCAGATCTATTCTTTAGAGCTGGCAACAGGATCAGGATGGCGTTCTATGGTCTGAGGCTCAAGTATGCCTTGAGGGTAACTTGAATTACATTGCTTGGAAGGAATATATGGACGCAGTGGTGGAAGAAAATGGGTTGAATGAGTTCATTGATAATGATGTCCCGAAACCAACACCAACTGATGTACAAGATCTAACAGATTGGAAGAATTGCGTAGCAAAGGCAAGAGGATCATACTGGAGGGAGTACGAGACCATATTGTCTCTAATGTCCACTGGAAGGAAAATCCATATGAAATGTGGTAGACAATGATAAAACTGTTCCAGAATAGTAGTGACCACATGAATCTAGCACTAAAATATAAACTTTGGAATATCAAAATTTAGAAGGGCGACATAATACCAGAATACCTGGGCAAGTTCACACAATGTCACGATGAACTTGAGAGTGTTGATGGTACAATGGTTGAAGATGATATGGTAAGCCTAACACTTCTAGGCCTTCCCAAGAGCTGTCACAACTATCAGGATTCGGTCAATTGGAAGGAGAAGCTACCAAACTAGGAAAGATTATGGTCAAATTTGGTTCAGGAAGAGTTTAGGTTGAAAACCAAAGACGAGACCTCATCCAAGGTTGAGGGTGAGGATAACTGTGCCTTGGATGGAAAATCAAATAAAGGGAAAGGGAAGAAATACCAATCCAAAAGAGATTTTGGTCAGGAAGGAAAGAAGGACTTGTCGAAGATTAAATGTTTTCACTGCCATGAGTTGGGACACTATGCCACGAAGTGTCCGCACAAGAAGGTTGGCAACAAGCCCTCAAGATGAGTGGAAGGTGAAGCTTTAGCTTCAAAATTCGAGTTAGATTTCACCCTCATTTCATGCATGGTGACATCGGTGATGTGTAGTGTGTGGTATCTGGATAATGGAGCTTCATTCCATACGAAGGGAAACAAATAAATTTCCAGCGACTTGGAGGAGAAAGACCTCCAGATGCACATCAAGATGGGAGATGATGAAAGGTATATCACGACTGGTGTCGATACAGTTACTTTTCAGAGGGAGTCTAGTTCTCCTCTCACATTGAAAGATGTCATATATTTTCTGGGTCTAAAGAAGAATATAATTTTAATTGATATGTTGGAAGATCGTGGCTACGTTGTGATATTTAGAAAAGGAAAGGCTTTCCTTTATCACATCGTCACGAGACAAGTGAAGTGGATCGGGGTTCAGGTGAATAACCTTTACAATTTTTATGTAGAATACTGTGCTACTTTGAGCATGAAAGCAGAGAAGGTCCAGAGCTGAGACACCAGTGAATTATGGCATAGGTGACTTGGAAATTTGCACCATGGATCTTTGAAGATCATGCAGTAGATTTCTATAGGATTTCCCAAGGGTGCACTAGATTAGAAAGATACATGAAAAGGGTGTACATTAGCAAATTACACCAAAGCCACCTTTCATGATAAGGATAGTAGAGCGCAAGAAGTACTTGAAAGAGTTCATTCATATTTATATGGACCTTTCTCGAAAACCTCCACGACCAAGAACTAGTTTTATGTTATATCTGTACATGATTTTTCACATAAGTGATGGATATTATTCATGCAGAAGAAAGATAAAACATTCTCAAAATTTTGTTAATTTAAAGCACTTGTTGAGAAAGAAAATGACATGAAATTGAAGGCTCTTAGGAGTGATAATGATGGTGAATATGTGTCGAATGAGTTTAAGAAATTTTGTGAAAAAGAAGGCATTCGACGAGAGTTAATAACACCCCATAACCCACAACATAATGAGGTGGATGAGAGGAAAAAAAAAGTATTGTGGGAGTTGCACGAGTGATGTTGCATGATTAGGGCCTACCGTTTCACTTGTGGGATGAAGAATGTAACACATCAGTAAATGTGCATAGCAGGAGTCCTCATCGGATTCTCGGGATGAGTACACCAGAAGAAGCTTTTTCAGGGAAGAAACTAGATGTGTCAGACTTCTGGATATTTGGTTCATCAGTTTATTTTCATGTTTCCAAGGATGCAATGAAAAATATAGAGCCGACATTCGAGTTGGGCATATTTGTGGGGCACATTGATACACCTCACAACTATCGGGTGTACTTTCCATCTCACATGATGAGAGTTTTTTGTAGAGATGTGAATTTCAATGATGAGAAGGACATGAGATGTTCCCTTGAGAGATAGATTAATTTGCATGCAGATGAGAAGATTTTAGTTCCAAATGAAGTACCTCAGGATTTTGTGGAGGAACCATAAGCAAATGAGCAAAGAGTGTAAGTGTCCACTCATGCAGAGACATTGAGAGATGGAAGGAAGCACACTAGGGAAGCTGGTAGATTATTGCATGATTTTAGATAGAATGTGGGAGCACCCACATCACAATGCAGGTAGAGGAGGTCATTGGATCGGTACACTGGGTACATGGCTCTAATGAGTGATATAGTTGAGACAAAACCATACTCATTCGAGGAAGCTGCACAAAAACTAGTGTGGCTTGATTCCATGGTAGAGGAATATGATTCCATAGTCAGAAACAATGTTTGGGAAGTGGTCCGAAGACGAGAGAAGAAGTCAGTGGTAGGTTCAAGGTTGATCTACAAGGTGAATGAAGTAGTAGGTAGAAGCATCGAGAAACACAAGGAAAAAATTGTGGCCAAGGAGTTCTCTTAGGTGGAGGGAATTGATTACGAGGAGACATTTCCTCCAGTAGCAAGGCACTCTTCTATGAGATCAATTCTAGCACTTGCACACAGATGGGATGGAAAATCCATCAGATGGATGTGAGAACAAAATTACTCAATGGGGTGATTGAGGAGGAAGTGTACATTGAAAAACTAGAAGGATTTTTTTTCCTTCGACAGAGAGTCACATGTGTGCATACTCAAGCAAGCATTGTATGGATTGAAACAAACACCTCGTGCTTGGTATGCTAGGATCGACAACTATTTCACTAGGTTAGGCTTCACCAAAAGTGAAGTAGATGCAAACCTTTACCATATTGTTGTTGAAGGTAAACTATTGATTATAATATTATATGTCGATGATTTAATTTTAAATGGTGATGATAATTTGATCAAATATTGCAAAGAGAATCTTGCAAGAGAATTCAAGATGAAGGACATGGAGCTCATGCATTATTTCCTCAGTTTGGAAGTATGACAAGGAGATGGGGAACTATTTGCCTCTTAGGGCAAGTATGTCAACGAGATACTGCAGAAGTTTCGCATGGAGAGTAGAAAACCCATGGACACTTCTCTAGTAGGTAGTTGGAGGAAAGAGGACTCCACTTCAGGTGAGGAAGTGGAGGCCACTATTTACAGGAAACTTGTGGGTTCAATCATGTATTTGGTGAACACACGACCATATGTGTGTTATGCAGTTAACCATCTTAGTAAAGCAATGGTTAAACCAACCAAACTGTATTGGAAGGTGGACAAACATGTGTTTAGATACCTCAGAGTCACTACTCAATATGGTATTTAGTACAAAGGGACAAAGGGAGTGAAGCTTCAAGGATTCACAGATGCATATTGGGTAGGTAGTCCACCAGATTGGAAAAGCACTTCAGGAGGAGTCTTCAATATTGGGTTAGCAATAGTTTCTTGGTATAACAGGAACCAAAGATCAATTGCACTCAGTTCAACAGAAGTAGAGTACATGGCTTCTAGTCAAGCAACTTGTGAAGCTATCTGGATGAGGAAGATTCTTGTCAGTTTATTTGGTTAGATGATGGATCATACCATGATTTACCGTGAAAATCGTAGTTATATCAAACTCTTTGAAATTCTAGTTTTTCATGACCGATCCAAGCATATCGACATCTGGTATCACCATCTAAAAGATTTTGTGCAAAGGCGGATTATGTTGTTGGAATACATTCCTACATAAGGATATCATGCAAATATTTTGACAAAGGCATTGTCAAGAGGAAAATTTTAATTCCATAGAGGCAGTATTGGGGTATCTGATAATCCATTTCTCGTTGAGAGGGAGTTTTGAAAATGGAAACAAGAAAATTTTGATTTCATTTTCCCTTGAATTAAATTAGGAGAAAATTGTAATTCTACATCATACGACAACAAGAATGTGTCAACTAAGTTAATTTGACTTAGTTGGATCAGTTAATTCGAGTTGAGGGCCTAACTTGGGTCATGTAGAGTGTCTCCTAATTTTTAGGAGCATAGGTTGAGTTTATTTTGAGTTGTAATTATTTAATTCAGTTAAACTAGTTCCAACTATTGGAGGAACTAGTGGGACATCTAATAGTGGGGTGTGTTCTTAGTGATCAACTCGTTAATTGTAATCAATCATAATTAACTCATGCATGCATGTTCTATGAGTTACCTAGTTGAGATTGGAGTTCAAGGGCGATATACTCTCAGTTGTATAATTACCTAAGTTGTATAGGTGGCGAATGCAGTTAGAGAAGGACCTATAGGGATTGTGAAGTTATGGATGGGAATTTTCCTAATTAATTGATCTAGGTGGCTCTAGAGACACTCAAAGTTCAAAGAGGGTTGATAATAGCTCAAAATTCAAAGTGGTTAGATTGATCTCGAACCAGGTCCAGATCGAAGTGCTTGTCACCCTAATTCCAACCGTGTGAACGACACTCCAATACAAACTCATATGGATAAGTTAGAGTTGGTCAAAATTTTGGTCAAACTGGGAAGTGGGCCAGGTTTAAGTGTCCTACAATTCGACTGAGACCCGATGCACAGAATCTGGCCACTGAAGAAGGGGAAATTGTGGGATGGTTAATTTGTGTATGAACCCCTAAAATCGACAAAGTAAAAAAAGAATGGGTATCAAAATAAAAATTAGAAAAAATATATAAAGGGGCGGCGTGTCGTGACCCTCGCCACACCCCACAGTACCATTACATATAATGTCAATGGTTATGATAACCATGAACACCATATCACACGTAACAGACAGGGCGGACGAGAGTCGAACTCGCCCAACGAATCGCCGGCCGGTCTAAACATACAACCGCCATGATATGTGTAACCATAATACGCCAAAAATTTAAAACAATGGAGTTCCAAATAGTACCACCGCACCATGACTTAACCGCCAACCTATTCATATCATTCAACGTGCCATTTAAAAACTATTTACTTTTGAGTCTAAAAATAAAATGTCGAAAAATGTGTTATGTGGCAGGGCAGGGGGTCGACCTTGTGACCTCCGCTGCCTAATTTAAGTATGCCACCAACAACCCGCGTGGCCTCTTGTTAACTCCACCCATCAAAAAATTATCTAAACCCCTATTCATTTCCATTCAAGCACAAAACGAAGAGGGCCGAATGTGAATTGAAGGAATGTCGAGCAGTGGTAAAGGCGGAATTTAGAGCAACGCAGGCGCAACTGAACCATGACGCAGTTCGAGGAGGTGGAACCTTGACGCAGTTCTAGGACGTGGAACCTTGCCCAGATGGAGGAATGGAACCATGAATTGAAGAATTTTTCCCAAGGAGGTAAAAATTCACTTTATTAGAATGGTGTCAACTTTATAGTCAAGTTTCATGAAATTTTGCAGGGAACACAATGACAACATTAGATTTTCCATTTGAGCAGTGGATTTCCAGGCAACCCATGGAAAAAAATCTTTGGAGAATCATGGGGAATCTAAAAGATTCTCGAAGGCCTAGATTTTTACAGTGTCAGAATTTAATGTGTGGATAGTCAAATTTACACTAATCGATGCCACAAATTCTTTGGTGTAGTTAGATTCAACAGCTGAACATTCCATTTTTCAGATAACTTTAGAAGTGAAGGTACATGAAGAATTCATGTATGTTTTCCTTTCATTATTGCTGAGATGATGTATTATTTTTGAGATCCCTGTTTGATGTTATGTTGCGGGATCATTATTTCCACATTATGTGAGATGTATTTAGCTTGTATTTCTATGTATTTTTTTGAGATCCCCATGTAACTATGTTGTGGGGATACTCATTGCCACATTATATGAGATCTTGTTAGTTTTTCATGCTGAAGGAATACTTTCTTGAGTAAGAGTTCCTGTAAGAGGAACGTTTCGTGGAGAGACAAGCCACTCTGTTTGAGGGCATATGAACTTGTTATGACAAAGAGTCTTCTATGTACATCATCATCTCTTACAACATTATATGAAACAGTCTCTACTATCTTGACATCGGGCCTGAAGACGTAGCCCATACTGGGTGAACTTTGTTATCAAATGTCTCATGATTTTGAGTTGTTGTTCGTCGTCATGTTTCCTGTTGCTTAATAATGCATATGTGTTCTTTTATGCTCTTTTAAAATGCAATTATGATCACATCATAGAAGTAAAAGATCTTGGATAAATCCAGTAGCTGACAGACCCAAGTCATTAATAGGGGGCTAATTCCCAAGGAAAAAACACAAAGAAATAGGGGCTTATCAAGCAAGAAAATTGGCTAAGTATTGGCTAGGGAAGGCTTGTGAAGCAGTGAGATAGATTATACTTGTGTAGAGATTGTTCAAGATTGAACAAGCATTGTATTTCTTCTCTATTTTATGATTAATGAAAACATATAGGAAGGGTTTTTGAGCAGTGGCTTTCCCCTAGATTTATCCTCGTGTTGTGTGTGTTGATTGATTCATGTCCCTTGTTTTTTATATTGATTATCAATCGTGAATTGCTTTCCATAGATGAGTAGAGTAGATTTAAGTCTACTGTTTTAGAAAAGTACATTAGCAATTTGGATCTACAAGGAATTTATACAGTTATTTCAAATTTTTAGACCTATAAGAAATAACATGACCATCCTGCATAAAAAATCCCTTTAGAGCTTACTTACATGCATATGTACATACCAGAAAATCCATGTTGGGATCAACTAATTTTTAAATTGGCATTGTGGTCAAAAGTTGTTTTAGTTTGTTAAAATTGCCTTGACACTTTTGAGTCCACTCAAATTTGATCTTTGTTCTTCATTCAATGGATGAGTCAGAGAGCAAGATATGCAGGGAATACATTTCTTCTGTAGATTAGTAATTGGGTATGCAAGCTTGGAAAATCGTTCTATAAATATCCTATAATAGCTTGTGATGTCCATAAAATATACGAATTCTTCTATATTATTGGGTTTTGGCCATTCCATTATTTCTTTGATCTTTTATGGATCAACAACAATTCTTCATTCTCATATTACATGTCCTAGGCAATGAATTTTTTTTTTTCTGGCAGAATGAACACTTGCTGAATTTGGCATACATTTCATTATCTCTTAGAGTTTGAAGGACCATCTGCAAGTGTTGGTCATGCTCTTCTCTACTCTTCGAGTATACTAGAATATCGTCTATAGACAATTACAAATTTATCTAGAAATGGCCTTAGTACACTGTTCATGAGACACATGAATGTAGCAAGTGCACTAGTTAGCCCAAATGGGAGTACTACAAATTCATAATGTCCATAACATGTGAGAAATTTTGTTTTGTAAATGTTTTCATATTTAATTATGATTTGATGATATCCTAATCTCGAAAGGATTTTGGAGAAAATAGAAGCTCCTCTAAGTTGATCAAATAAATCATCTATCATCAGTAAGGGATATATATATATATATTTTATAGTCTTCTTATTCAATTGTGTATAATATATGCACAATTTCAATGTACCATATTTCATTTTTACAGACAGAACTAGTGATCCCCAATGAGACACACTTGGTCTTATGTACATTTTGTCTAAGAGTTCCTGTACTTGGATTTTCAACTCCAGTAGTCAGGAATACTCTGCTAGGTCCCTATAATACTAGTGTATCCCCTTATTGTTATTATTGTGCCTATGTAGTCCTCATATTGTTATTATTGTGCCCCATAGAAGCCCACTATTGTTATTGTTGTGCCCTTACATTATTATTGTTATGTCGGCTAGGATTATATTGTGACTCATTGGACTCCTATATATAGAAAGGAGGTTTTGTCTTTTGTATCATCTAAGAATTGTTCATTTATGTAATGTAAAGGAGGTTTCCCCCTCAAAGAGGTTGATTTCTAAGTCGTTGAAATATAGTTGCTTCTATTTTGTGAGATGGTTGGATAACATACTCATTTTGTATGGGGCCTTGGACACTAGAATAACCCCACGTATAAGGTCAATGTTGAAATCAATATCCCTCCTTGGAGAAAGTCTTGGTATTTCCTCTGGAATGACATCATTATACTGCTTTATTATAGGATATTCTTCTATTGATGGTTGTTGTTTATTTTTAGAAAGATCTTGTACTTGGACAATGAACATCTGACACCCTTTTCTAGAATATTTCTTCATTTGTATTGCATAAATTTGCCTAATTTTTTTTTCCTCGAATTCCTTGAACCATGCAAGCTTCTCCTTTATCATCAACATAGGTGAAGGATTTTTAATATTACTTTATTTGATTCTAACTAGTCCATACCTATGAGGATATCATAAGATACCAAGGGTAGAATGTTCATATCTAATGTGGTATTCATTCCATTGAGATAAACTGTACAATTTTTGCTAATTTCAGTCACTTTTCTCTTAGTTCCTTTGGCCAATTGTACTAACCAAGGCTTATACTGTTTTTCTTTTGCAAGTTTACACTTTTCAACTATAGTAGGGGAAACATAACTTAATGTAGATCCTCGATCTCTAAGCAGAAACACATATTTATCATAAATTTTACCTTGAACTTCAACCATGGTTGAATGATAATCTTCTTGCATCCCATCCAATGCAACACTAATTATGGGTATGTTACATACAACATTATTCACAATTGATGCAACATAGTTACCGATTTAATGAGAACTATTACCTCAAAACGAGAACTCTAGCCCAAAAAAACTCAAAGAACATGAAAAAACAACCCAAAAATGAAAAGTATGTCTTCTAGAACGCACGTGTTTCTTTTAGGGTCAAATTTCAAACTTTTTAAATTATGCTAAAAACCAAATTTTTTCTTGAAAAAATGATTGGAAAAACACCCTCGAAACAAAAAGAGTTGATGGTGGAATAACATCGCCAATTTTGTGTGTGCAAAAAATAACTTGAAACGAAAAGTGTTGATGCTGGAATAATGTCGCCAAGTTTTTGTGTGCAAAAAGCAGCCTGAAAACGAAAAGTGTTGCCGGAATAACGTCGTCAATTTTTTGTGTGCAAAAAACATCTTGAAAATGAAAAGTGTTAATGTTGGAATGATGTCTTTTTATTTTCGGAGTAAATTGTCAACAATTTTTTAACAATGAAATTAAAGATAAAATATCAAAAGTCTTAAAATTGCAATATTTTTTACGCATGGTATTAAAGATAATCTATTATCGTGTCTCTGAAAAGCCTTAAAAATCCAAGGATGACATTCAAGGTAATATATCACCTTTATGAAAATAAAATTTTAACGATTTTTAGGCATGGTATTAAAGATAAAATATCACTTGTAAAAAAAAAAAAAAAAAAAATTCAAAAGATAATAAAAAAAGGAAAATAAAAAAAAAACACACAATTCAAAGAAAAAAAATATTAAAAATTAACCCATATAAAAAAAAAAAACAAATTGTTGATGAGAGCTTCCAGAATCTTGTGTATTCTTATAAGGAGCCCGGCGTTTCGGGTGAACACTTCACCCATCTTCAAGAGCAAAAGCTTGATATGCGATAGGAAGAATGCTGGACCATATTATATAAGGAAGATGAGAGAACTAGCCGTTAGCTAGGGGAAGAATAGATGAAAGTTAGGAATGAGATTAGCCATTTGGAGAAATTGAATAATTTAAATTAAGACGAAATAGTCAAATAAGAGGAAATTAGATAAATGAGATTATAAAAATTAAATTAATAAAAATTGTTAAAATTATTAAATAATTGAAATTAATAAATTAATTAAAAATTAAAACTATTAAAATTATTAAAATTAAATTATTAAATTAAAATAAATTAAAGGAATTTAACTGAGTAAATTAGATGGAACAAATAGATAAATTTAATTATTTAATTGTTTAAATGAAACTATCCGTTAGCTAGCAGGAAATTATAGGAAAATATTAATTTAATAAAATTTTATTATTAAAGTTAAATAATTGAGACTCTTGGATTAAAATAAAAGTGAGATTATTAATTATTAAATTAAATAATTGAGAATAATGGATTACACAAATGTGAGCTAATTGAAATTATTAAATTATTAAAGTTAAATAATTGAAATTATTAAATTAAAATAAATTAAATGAATTTACCAAATAAATAAGATGACTGAAATGAATTTAATTATTTATTTAGATGAAACTAGCCTTTGGCTAGCAGAAACTTATTGAAATGAATGTGAAATTAAAATGAAATAGATTCTAGATTAAAAACAATGAAGAGTAATAAATTTAATTAAATTAATGGATTTAAATAAATTGAAATATTTTCACTAAAAACAATAAAGATAGGATAGGAAATGTATTTTTAATTTCTCCTTTATAAGTCAACTTTAATTTCCTATTTACATTTTCAGTGTTATCTTTATTGTTTTTGGTGAAAGTATTTCAATTTATTTAAATCCATTAATTTAATTAAATTTATTACTCTTCGATTGTTTTTAATGTAGAATCTATTTCATTTCAATTTCACATTCATTTCAATAATCTAGGCAAAGGCTAGTTTCATCTAAATAAATAATTAAATTGATTTGGGTCATCTTATTTATTTGATAAATTCATTTAATTTAATAATTTAAATGACTTAACTTTAATAATTTAATAATTTCAATCAACTCACATTTGTTTAATCCATGAGTCTCAATTATTTAATTTAAAAATTAATAATCTCATTTTTATTTTAATCCAAGAGTCTTATTTAAATTTAATAATAAAATTATATTAAATTAATTATTAAATTAATATTTTCATTTTCACATTTAGTTCTATAATTTCTTGCTAGCTAACGGCTAGTTTCATTTAAACAATTAAATAATTAAATTTATTTATTTGTTTCATCTAATTTATTTAGTTAAATTCCTTTAATTTATTTTAATTTAATAATTTAATTTAATTTTAAATATAAATCTTCCGGGAAATCACATAATATATTTTGGAACCGACGCGTTTCGAACTACCAACTGTAATTCATCAGTGGGTAGTTCGAAACGCGTCGATTCCAAAATATATTATGTGATTTCCCGGAAGATTTATATTTAAAATGTTATGGATCACAAAAGCTTGCACTCTCAATTTAATTTTAAGAATTTTAATAGTTTTAACTTTTAATTAATTTATTAATTTCAATCATTAAATAATTTTAACAATTTTTATTAATTTAATTTTCATAATCTCATTTATCTAATTTCTTCTTCTTTGACTATTTCACCTTAATTTAAATTATTCCTAACTTTCATCTATTCTTCCCCTAGCTAACAGCTAGCTCTCTTATCTGCCCTATATAATATGGTCCAACACTCTTTCTATCGCATAGCTTTTGCTCCCAAAGATGGGTGAAGTGTTCACCCGAAATGTCAGGACCCTTGATAAGAATACACAGGATTCCAAAAGCTCTCATCAACATATTCTTGATTGTGGAAACACAGACACTCTAACAAAAATAATATATATATATATATTATATATATATATATATATATAATAAAATTAAAAAGAAACCACATAAATGAAAAAAGATAAAATAAAATAATTAAAATAAAATTTTTCAAATTAGTAATAAAAAATAATTTAAAATTAGAAATTTAAATTTAAAAAAAAAAAATCTTTAAAAAGCTAATAAAAATAAAAATTTTAAAATATTAAAATTTAAATTAAAAAAATAAAAAATTTAAAAAGAAAATTTAAATAATAATTTAAATAAAAAATGCATACAAATATACGAAAAATACATTTTTAAATAAAAATTTAAGAAAAAAAAATCAAATTAAAATTAAAAAGAGAAACTAAATAAAATAAAATAAAATAAAATAAAAACAAATAAACTTAAAAAAAAATAAAAAAATAAAAAATGGTTTAAAAAAACTAAAATTTAAATTATTTATTTTTAGATTTAATATTTTTTTTTATTTTTTATTTTATTCTATTTTAATTTTAATTTTAAAAATTGGTTTTTTTTTTGAAATTTTTAATTTTTGTATATATATATATATATATATATATATATATATATATATATATATATTTATTTATTTCTCATATATTTCAAATTTTCTTTTAATTTTTATTGTTTTTATATTTTTATTTGAACATTATTTTTAAATTTATTTTATTTTTTTTAAATTTAAATTTCTGAATTTTAATTATTTTTAATTTTTAATTTTTTTATTATTATTATTATTATTATTATTTTTTTTTGGATTTCTTTTGTTTTTATTTATTTATTTTTTTCTTTAAGTATGATGTTTCTTTTTTTTCAACTTAAAAAAATTGTTTTTTGGTTAATTTATTTTTGTCCTTAAATTATTAGTTTTTTTGAATTTTTTTTGTTTTTTTATTTATTTATTTTTAAATTTTTTATTTTTACAAGTTATTTTTTGTTTTTAAACTTTTTTTGGTTTTTTTTCTCATATATATATATTTGATTTTTTTTGTCATGTTTTTTTATTTTATTTTTATGTCTTATTACCAAGATGAAAATCACCTTTCTAAATAAAAAAGATTGATGTTGCATCAACACTTTTCCAAAATAGCATGAAGATCATTAACATTTTAAAATAAGTGTTCATACTTATTGAAAGTGCTAAAAAAATGACCATTTTTCTAAATCGACATGATATTAAAAAAAAAAAAATCAAAGAAAATTTAAAGTTCCAAAAATATGCTAAAAAAAAAAGAACAGGTTATTCTACGTCACCTCTTTTCAATATCACTATGAAAATCATGATATTAAAAAAAAAAGTCATAAGAAAATTTAAAGTGCCAAAACTATGCTAAAAAAAAGGGTGATTTTGCACTACTACTTTTCAAAATCGGGTGTTTTTTTTGCTACCTAAAAAAAACGGTTACCAGGTAATTTTCTCGTTTAATCGGTAACCATGTTATGCTTCTGGAACATTATTTAATGTTTCCTTCTTTTTCAAAATATTTGGTTGACAATCTCTCCACAAGTGGTTTTCATCACAACACCAACATTTTATTAGCGGTTTTACTTATTTATTGAGGTTTTTGTTTCCTGTACTAGATCCTCCTTTCTGTCCAAAACTCTTTTGTTGACTAAGATTTATGTTATAATTTCCTACTTGCACTCTCTTAGCAAAAGTAGGCTTTTTAAACCCCTTTCTCTTATTATTAAATCTATCAGGTTTCTTTGATACCCATCCTTTGAAACTTTCCCCTTTTTGCTTACTATGATTGAAACATACTCGGAATTTCTAATGGTTTCATCCATGGTTTTGGGTTGGTCAAAATCAATTCTTTCTCTATATGAAAAATCTAGGAAATTGATAAATCTTTGTATTTTCACCTTCTCTTCTTTTAAATAGGGTAGATATCTTAATATAATCATGAGTTTATTAAAAAACACATCCATAGTATATTGTCCCAATTTCAGCGCATGAAACTCCTTAACCTCTTCATAAAATTACCTTTCAGTCAAATATTTCTTCTTAAATTCTTTCTTGAACAATTTCTAAGTTAATTTTTTTCTCCTGATTATTTTAATTTTTTTTTTCGCTTCCCACCATAAGGTTTCCTTACTAGTTAACTGGCAAGTTGTCGATATTGCTTTCAAATTACTTGGTAATAGTATACTTCACAATATTTTGACATATTGAGGAGCCATGCTTCTGCTCCTTCTTCAGATTCACAGTCAAAATTAGGAGGCTTGATCTTTCTAAACTCTCCCTATAATTGAGAGGAAGATCTCCTTTTTCTAGGCATAGATGTGCTGCTACTCGATTTTTGTTCTCCTTGATCACTAGACTCATTTGTTTGGATTTCACTAGAGATTATGGAATTTGTTCTACTAGTATATTTGCTTCTAGACCTTTTGCTATGACTCTTTTTTTTTACTCTTTCATCCTCTAATTTTCTTAACACATCAATTATTTTCTACCTGTTCCTCTTTGGATTTGACCAACCTTTCCTAGTTTTCCTTAATATCATCCAAATATGTTTTTAAACTTCTGATTACTTGTAATAGTTCAGATTCTTGTTTCTTTGCATTGCTAGTTCCACCGCCTAGCATGCCTAGTTTAGTATCAAGTTTCTCACCACCCCTTGGTGATCTTACAAAGGTCTGCCAATTAAATTATTCAAATTTTTTTTTAAAGAAATAAAATTCACCCTCATATACCTTTGTAGTCATTCCACTAATTTTAGTGAAACTAATATTTTCAAACTTATTATCTATATAGTTCTTTATTTTTTGATATATATAATAATGATATTTCTCCTATTTTTGATATATATAATAACGATATTTCTCCTATTTTCTTATAGTATACTTTGAACATTACCGAGGAATACTTTTTCCAAATGAATTAACAGATGTGGTATTAATACTTCGGCAGACCTATGCGTTGTAAGTCTTAGTATAAAACATGGACCTAAGTCTGTTCTAAGCCTTTGGATGTACATTGTGTTGACCATAGATTACAATTTTTAAACCCATGTTATACCTATTTCATTACAATACTCGTATTAGTTCAACCATTCTCGCCTCATGGACATCAAGTTTTTTCCTTTAAGGTGTTATCGTGGCTCGCTGGGTTGGATTAATGAAAAAATGGTCATATGTATGGCAACGCTCCTATTATTATCCGTGAATGTGGTATTAATTTTAAACACACATAGGCTAACATATTACATCAAAATTACTGTGCATTAACATTGTCATCTCTAGATAGTTCAAAATTACTGTGCATTAACATTGTCATCTCTAGATAGTTCTTCCTTTACGCATGGAATTGATCCTTGCTACCACGTATGGCACATTGACCTAACACATCAATAGTTACAATTGTTTGTTATTTGATCAACGATAGAGATTCCATAAAGGTTTTATGGTGAAGTTAATGATTTGGTTGAGTTTTCATTCTGCCGCATTCATTCTTCTAGAACCATCTATCGGTTATACGGCTTTGCGGCTAGGGTTTCAACGAAATTTATACCAGGAGTTCTATGCTCTTTTTCCAACATCATTATTTCTCACCATGTGTTCATTAAGAATAGTTGACTCCATGTTCTATCAATATGAAAGGATTCTTTCTACAACTTGTCTACTTTATGGCGTAATGACATTATTGAAATTGTGTATAACGTTTTTATTTCTTCATTGTTTTACAGATTCGACCTAGGGTTTCTCTTCTTTGGCAATTCTAGGAAACCTGCTCTTCCAGAGCTTCATTTTCGATATCACTTGACATGTTCTTGTGATTATTAGGTAACTATATTAATAAATTTCCTATTAGCTCCTCTTCTATCAAATAATGAAATTCAAATTAATTCATTTGTCGTTCTATTAATTTTATTGTTAAGGCTAATCTTGAATTTGCTAGGGTTATAAGAAAGTTTTCGCCTCTTCCTAGCTCTTAGGGTTTTTATATTTTCTCAATTCAAATAATTCTCTCTCAAGTTTCTTTATTTGGTTTACTAAGCTATGGCTCATTGAGAAAAAAATTTAAAAGTTCTAGTGTAGGATTTCTGTTCCTTTTAAATTCTCTGTCTGGGTTATTACAAGGAATTTGGAATCATTATACGAGCTATAAAACTAGAGTAATTTTCTCATTACTATTTGTGTGTAATCATATTTAAAGTATTCCTTATTGGTTTTCAATATAATACGATAGCAAACTTATTAAAAATTCAATCTTTTTTTTTTTGGGTTCCCCTTACTAATTTTACTCGTGAAAGGGTTTCTAACTCTTCCATTGGATTTTTTTTATTAAATTCAAACTGTGTTTTTGTCTTTCCACAATAATCCATTTCATACTATTGCCGATGTAACAATATAGTTTATAAATTCTCTTTATACATTTAGTTTGTTACATTCATGCATTTTCCTATATATTTGCATATTTAACTCTTTTCCTCTTTGTGCAAAGGGTTACCCAAGAGTTATGATTTTACCTTACAAGGTAATAATCCTCCATATATATTTAAGATTTGTAATTTAATACTTTTTTATTAATATTTGATGATGATGATGATGATGGTTAACGTCCACTGAGACCAATCTTTGGTCTATCGGACCTAAAGAAAAGAGTTATTTAGTTTGATTTAAGATTTTATTCCTATACGAACTTTGCCAACAGGCTCGAGCAATCTATGTCTACGCCACATCCCTGCACACCCGTCTCTGCATACTCAAGCCGCACCAAAGAACTGTTCGCTCATACACTTCAGGCAGTGCAAAACGCCCACCTCGGTGTTGACTTGACTATCTCTGCACGCCAGATCACCTCAAGGTTTCCAGGAGAGATTCTATTGGCCAGCGCCATACATCTACAGCCAACACATTCCTTGAATGCTATGCCAAGAAAATGCTACAAAGCCAACTCAGGAAGGTCGCTTTGACTCCTGTGGAACAATGTATTTTTTATCCAAAAAATTAATATAACTCTGCTTAACTTTTACAAAAAAAAAAGAAGTTTTTATTCCTATGCTCAAAAAACTTGGAGAGAAGCCTCCCGAGCTCACTATAATTTTGACATCTTAAAAGGCTAGGAAGGTCAATATTACAACAAAGATTATGAAATTGAGCTCTAATGTGGTTGTACGTGGGGCACTCTAAGAGGAAGTGATTTTCATCCTCGATGTTCATATTCTCACAGATATGATAGATTCTTTCCATCCATAATGTTTTAGGAATTGTCCATATATAAATATAATATTGTGCACTAATTTCTATAAATTTTTCTTTTTCTATGAGGTATTAAATTTTTTGAATGGTTTCTAAAATGAATTATTCCCATACGATGTCCCGACAATAGTCATTCTAAGTTTTAATGTTAATGAAAAATATGTTTTCGTTTACTAGGTTGGAGAAATATTCAAACCCTTTGGTTTCTACTTATATAAGGGCGAAGTGTTCCATACGAAGACAACTTACGGAGTTTTAATCTCTAGTGTTATCTTCTTTTATTAGTCCCTGCCGCCTGCGGCTAAGGCAGGGACTATAGGAATCGAAATGGAGGGGTTAGCATTATTTTGAGCAGCTTAAACTTATAAGCACTAGCAAATAACCAAAGTTTCAATTTTTATATTCTGAGTATATTCTTTGCTGTCCAATAAAACGTTTTACCGTCTTATTTGGCCTCATATCGAGGCGATAAGATATATTTCATAAGTCCCTTATATAAGATAGAGTAATGCTATGCTAGAATAATGCTAGTTTCATTCATGTTTTGAGAATAGAGACTAATGCTAGCATTAGTTTGTAAGCATTTATTGCTAATAGCTATAACCATGGAAAAGCTCAGCATGATGCAGATTTTCGATTCAGAAAGTGACTATTATGTTTAGTTAACACGTAGCACATGTATCAGTCGCCCGTGTCTCCCTTGCATATTAGGGATTGCATGTTAGGTATCTTTGATTCTGCCACATTGTAAGCTTTGTCGTTGGTTCTTAGGAATTGTTTTTTTTGTTTCTGTTTCTGTTAAGTTACAGGAAAGAAAGCTACAGGAAAGCAAGCATCGAATAGCAGTTTGTGGCTGAACAATCCAAGCTGCAGGAAAGCAAGCACTGAATAACGGTGTGTGGCTGAAAAATCACTTGCGCGAGGAGACCCATCCATGGATAGACATTTGGTCTTTCGCTTGGGTTTATTTCCCTCTGTGCACTCGGCATGCATTTCATGCTTTGAGGTTTGCAGCACCTATACAAGCTTTGGGGGATACGCTGGCGCAGAGAATGCTTTGAGGTTTGTAGCACCTATACAAGTTGTGCGGGATACGTTGGCGCAGAGAATGTGGAAGCATGGCCCTTATGTGGCTTTGCATTTAAGATTGGAGAAAGATGTATGGGTACGAACTGGATGGCTCCCTGGTTTGAGCTCTAAATCCAACGAAATAATTCGCGCGCTCCAACATGAGTTACCATGAACGCAAGCTTTCGGGCCTATGCATTGAAGAACATTTCCCTAACTTTCACAACAAACAGAGCCTTGCATTGGAGCTGGATTCTTTCAGTGGGAAAGCATCGCTTCTTGCTGCAGTTGACTATATTGTTTCATTGAACAACGATGTTTTCCTCCATCTCATGGAGGAAACATGGGCCATGTAATTCAGGTACCAATCAAAGTGCTAAACTACTTGCTTTCAGTTCTCTGCAGATTTGTCTTGTTCTACATTTATTTGCTTTCAGTTCTCTGCAGATTTGTCTTGTTCTACATTTATTATTGTTTAAAGCAAAGGGCATCCTTCTAAAATTATTCTATGTAGGCCGGCCAGAGGGCTTATGCGGGTCACAGAAAGCATATAAATCCCAACTGCATAATGAGGCACTTTGTCAGCCAGAATACAGAACAGATAAACCATGCTGTGATGTGAGCAACAACACAACCTCACAATCAGTCGGGGCAGTGGACAAGTACTTAATTGAAATCACATGCACTATTCGAGGGTTTGGTCTGTTTGGTTTACTGGTTCAAGACTGAAGCCATCCTTGTTTCAAATGGTTTGTTATCATTGATTTTTTTTAGGAAATTTCCTGCAGACAATCAGAGAGAACTATATCTCATGTTCCATCGCATATGCTCTGTTGTTTCTATGGTCAGCTTTATTTTAACTCTGGTAATTGGCAACTTGTTTTGGTGTCAGTGGCTGATGTCAATCTTGATAATCTACATAATGTGAATACAGTGTGCGAAGTGCAAAGGAAGAAGGCTTCCTCCATACCTCTGCACTTCACACTGTTTACAATTTTATATTTTAAATGCATGTAATCATGTACTTTTGGTTTCAATGTTGTTGGGAAAATAACTAGAACTTGAAAATAGATCTCAATAACATGCATACAAATTTCAATGTGGCAATGGGTTAGAGACACTTCTATCGATGTGATAGCCTCTTCTATCGATGTGATAGCCTGTGGAGGGCTATGTAATTGAAACCCATAGAGCAATCAATCAAAGTTACAAAGCAAGAAATCTACTGTCTATTGCAATCGAGCTTGCATAACCATGAATCGATAATGCAATTAAACTCTATAATGCAGTCGAATGTGTAATGCAATCAATCCTGTGCAACATTGTATAATTAAACCGTATAAAGCGAGTAAGCAATGCTCGTGAAATTCATTGATTCCAGGTCATGATTCCAAGGATGGTGCTAAATCTCGAATCTCCATAAATATCGATGTTATTTTCTGAACAAATATCGGCGGATTCTTTTGCCAAGAAGATCAAAACTCCTCTCTCTAAATGGTTAGCATTGCTTATATTTTTGAATTGATTTCGTTTAGGAATGCATAGTCTAATTTCAATTTTTTGATATTCAGTGGTAAAGAAAATTATTAATTTCAACTGTTTGATATTCAATGGTAAAGAAAATGATTAATGTCGGAAGCAAATTGAGACTCAAGCTTACAAGCTTACCAGTTTTCAAAAATGGCTTACCAGTTTTAAAATATGGCAGACTATGAGAATCATAATTTGTGGGCAGCGAGCCTTATGTATAATCTGCAACAAATGATTAATGTCGGAAGCAAATTGAGACTCAAGCTTACAAGCTTACCAGTTTTCAAAAATGGCAGACTATGAGAATCATAATTTGCGGACAGCCAACCTTATGTATAATCTGCAACAAAAACTGCAGAATCCATACATAAATAAAATATAACGCCAAAAACCCTTCTGGAATTTAAATCTCCCTTGCACTTGAATGGCAAATAGACTTTCTTTAACAAAATCTGGACTTAGAGCACCAATCCATGTCCTGGTCAGATTATGATATCTCTAGTTAGTACGTATGTCTCATAATTAATGCAATTGATTCGTCCAACAGATTTTAAGCTGCTTAGGAAGGGAATCAACTGATATAAAAGAATCATCTTTTCATGAATCTTGTTTGTTATATAATCTAATCATCCCAAACTGTCAAATGATACAGAGACTGTCAAATGATACAGACAATCAGCAGGGTATTCAATCAGACGTTCAATCAGCATGCCCGCGAATTTAGAGAGTTCGAAAACCCCGGCGCACTGAGTATTAACAAACTTCACTAATTAGACAGCTTGAAGCGCAGCTCATGCTCATAAATTGTTACAAGCAGGTGGAGTGCCATAATCTATTTCACTTGTCCAATAAGTGTGCCCCATTTTACTTGTGTCCGTGATCACCATGCACAGTGACACATGCCTCTTTACAGCCTATTAACCGACCAGCTAAGATGTTGTGATAATATTTTCTGAAATATTTAATAGCCTCCTAGAGCTATCCCATGCTTTTGCTCGATGGCTCATTTTAGTTCTCCTCGATGCGCCGTGCATTCGTTCGAAAGAAGAGTGCCCGTTTGAAAAGCGCACAATTACTATCCCTTCCCCTATAGATCAAGTAATTTTACAATCAATATACGACGCATTGGGTGCAATTTATGATCCCTTATTTCGCCCCGAATCCCATGGGTTTCGTCATAAAGAGAATGCGCATTCCTTGTTGCGGCGAGCCCAAGGGTGCACAGGTATAAAGCAAATAATTCGTTCCGATGTGATAAAGTGTTTCGACGAAGTGGACCACTCAATCTTACTCGAGGTGCTAACGCAGCAGATCAAAGACGACCACTTTTTGAAACTGATTCAAAACTTTCTCAAGACTCCTATATTGGGTGCAGACGAGACCGATTATTGAAATAAGTATAGAGGGATGGCTCAAGGGGCAATTTTATCTCCGATGCTGTTGAATATCATATTACATCAGTTCCATATATTCGCTATATCGGTTTGTCAAAAGCAAGGCAATAAAAGCATTTCTCGACAATATCGAAAAAAAGACTCTAGTATTCCAACGGAGCGTCGAGAGTATCAAATTTCGCGATGCTCTCCACTCTAATCTCCTTTTTCAATCTTGTCATTTTCTAGAATGCAGTGCCAAGCATAACATCCAATTTCTGATATATGAATTGATCTGAATCAAAGAATTGCTGTTTTGAATTTATTGGGAATTCAAGTGTTGTTTCAGCTCTGTTATGAAATGCTGTTTTGAATTTATTGGGAATGTTTCAGCTCTGGTATGGCCGCCACGGAGCGACACTTCCTGCTCGGCAGGGACTTGTTGCTCAGCAACCGTACTTGTTTATCTTATGACCTTTGTAGAACTTGCAAATCTCCTAGAGCTGAATAACTCTTGACTTACATGATTTTAAGCTTATAATGTATTTTAAGTTGTTAATATATAATTATTAAATTATATTTATAAAACATTCTTTTGAGGTTTATACTTTTCTCTTCATATTTTGTGTACATAAGGATTCCATGAATCATCCAAGAAAATTATGTATGTTATTTTTAAGGTATAATTTATTCTATTATTTTGGACATAATATCACCATAAACACATGATTGTAATTTTTAGCTATTACTTTTTAATAATGTAGTTGTTTGTTCTTATATTTTACTTCTTTTGTTCAAATATAAATTTCTTCCATTTTATTACTGGTAACATGGATATGGAATCTCTAATTCTATTAATAACTCTTTTCGTTTAGCTAAATATTACTATACCTTTCTAAAGTTTACACGATGAATAAACACACACACACATATATATATTCTTATGTATATGATTGATGGCTATATTTACATAAATAATTTATGTGTATCGACTGTTATTATACTTTATGATAAATATATGATATACACATAACTTTATGTTGATATCTAATTTCCATATAATGTTTTCTTTTTACCAATATTTTGGCAATAAGTTATCAATTGCACTGAAATGAAATAGTGACCTATGGTCTGTACCCTAGTATATTGAATTCCACCTTTTTTCACTCGAAGATAAAATAATTTATTTTAAACGTACCTAGCCCTACTAGTTGTTGAGTTCTATTTATATTCAATAAATATAAAATATAGAAATAGCATATTCTTAGAATTAACAAATACGTACTCCTATTCCTTTTGTCATATTTGAAAAATAATTCAAGAATAGTCATGGAACAAAAATAATTCCTTTCTTTGACAGTAAAATAATAGAGTTAGAGACACCAACTTGATCAATTTTCCTAGGAAATTAAGAGTCAGGTACTTGGCTCCTCCCAACCTCGACACAACAAACTTCTTTTCCTCCCGAGAAACTAGGCCTACAATTCTTCTTATGTCTGTTACTTCTTTCTTCTCTTCAGTCTCTCCAATTTTTCTCTCAGAATCATGAGACAAAAGCAAGTAAAATCAAAGATATTATCCATCTACCACTCTTGTGGTGGTTAATAACTGCCTCCACCTCACCAATGTGTGGCAGGTAGTTATATTCTCATTAATTAGCTCTTGTTTCCCACTCTTGAGGACAACTCTTTGTCTTATAGGAAAAATTTAATTGGAAAATATCACAATTCCTTAATTAAATCTAATCACCTAGATTAGATGCCTAGACATTATTGATGGATAATAATAACTTTTCCATAAAAAATTGTAGCCTTATTCTCTTTCAGCAATTTGTACTTAACCATTAATTTCCCAGATTTTTCTTTATTTACAAAATAAAACAATTACAACTTTACAACCAACTATCATCAGTAATAAATGACTGATAAATAAAATTTTCATATGTTTTTCAATGTAGCATACTTAAAAAAAACAAACTTATGCACATTTAATTACAAACACAACCTTAAGCCAAGAGATATCACATCCTCCCCTGCTTAAATTTTACATTGTCCAAGTGTCTAATCAACATTTTTTTTTTTAGAAACAATTTCCAATTTTGATAAAAAAAGAGGGATATGCTTCTTTGAAAGAATCCTCCAAGTCCAAAGTTGCTTCTTTTGGAGTAAAATGTTTCCATTGAACCTTCAACTACGCTACGTCTCTATTCTGGAGCGTAACTACCCTTTGGTCTAGAATACACAACGTTTATACTAGGAACCCTCCCTCTGGTTCCACTTGTACAACATGCGAATCAATTACATGAGAAGGATAATGTACATACTTTTTCAATAATGAAACATGAAATATATTATGAATTTTAATGTTGGCTGGCAGGGCTAGCTGATAAGCAACAAACCCAAATCTGGTTAACACCTTAAAGGGTCTACAATATCTAGGAGATAACTTAGCACATACACCAAGTATAAGTGTACTCTTCTTAGGCTTAACTTTTAAATACATATGAGCTCCCACATTAAAATATTTCTGAGTTCTTTTCATTTTTCATAACTTTTCTGACAGTCTTAGGCTATTTTCAAATTGCGTTTAACCTACTTGAATAATTCCATTTATTTTAACATGTATGGTCCTAATACCAATCTATCTTTAGGATGATCCTAGCTTAGTGGTACCTTGCATCTTCTTCCATACATGAATTTTAAGGGGCTCATTGTCAAGGATGTTTGATATCCATTGTTATAGGAAAATTCCAATAAGTGCAACTAATCCTCCCATTTAGTTTGTTTGTATTTTACATATATATTTAATATATCCTCTAATATATTATTGGTTCTCTCTATTTTACCATCAATTTCAGGATGATAAGATGTACTAAAGTTTAAATATGTCCTCATATTTTCATATAACCCCTTCCAAAATTTGGATGTGACTTTTGCATCCCTATCTGAAATTACAACCTTAGGTATCCCATAAAGCTTGGAAATTTCCCTCATGAATATTTCTGCAATATTTATGGACTTAAAGGTGGATTTGATTGGAATGAAGTGTGCTTATTAGCTTAGTTTTTCAACCATGACTATAATGGAGTCACAATGTTTTCTAGTATTTGAAAAACCAATAATGAAATCCATTGAAATTGTCTCCCATTTCCATTCTAGAATGGGTTGGGTTGCAATAATCCAACAGGATGTTGATGAGATTCTTAACTTGCTGGCACTCACGACATATAGCTACATATTATTTTGTTTCATTTTTCATATTTGGATAGTAAAAATCCTTTCTTAACACAATAATCAACTTATTATAACCATGATGACCAACTTTTGGTCTTTTGTGCAACTCATCTAAGACACAAATTTTCAGATTTACGTCATTAGGTCTATAAATTCTGCCTTTAAATGGCAATAAATCTTGGTTGTCAATTGAAAATTTATTTTTCTCTTCATCCAATTTTCAATTTTATGCACATTTTATTTGATTTTTAGATACTCCAAATGAGAATTTGCTGCTATTTTGACTTGTTCTACTGAGTTTGTTGACAAAATTGTTGCTTATGTAGCACAAATATGATTAATTTTTCTACTGAAGGCATCAAGTATCATGTTCTCTTTTCCCTTGATATGTGTAATCTCAAAATAATATTCACTAATAAATGCTAACCACCTTGCTTGTCTAGCATTTAAATTAGGCTAATCAAATAGATACTTAAGACTAACATGATCTATCCTTAAATAAAACCTCCTCCCTATTAAGTAATGCCTCCACATTTTGAATGTATGAATAATGGCTTCCAGTTCTAGATCATGAATAACATAGTTTTTCTCACGTTCTTTCAACTTTCTAAACTAATAAGAAATAACATGACCATCCTACATCAAAACTCACCCTAGACCTTCCTTACATGCATATGTACACACAAAAAAATCCTTGTTTGGATCAACCAATTTTAAAATTGGAGTCGTGTTCGAAATTTATTTTAGTTTGTTAAACCTATTTTGACAATTTTGACTCCACTCAAATTTGATCCCTTTCTTCCATATATTAGTAATTGGGTATGCAAGCTTGGAAAATCCTTATGTAAATCTCCTATAGTATCCTTTGATGCCCATAAAAGATATGATTTCTTCTACACTCATGAGTGATAGCCACTCCATTATTGATTTTATCTTTTCAGGATCAACAACAATTCCTTCTTCTGAGATTTCATGTCCTAGGTAATGAATTATTTTTTTGGGTAAAATAAACACTTTTTGAATTTGGAATATAGTTCATTATCTCTTAGGGTTTAAAGAGCCATCTGCAAGTGTTGTTCATGCTCTTCTCTACTCTTCGAGTATACTAGAATATTGTGTATAAAGACAATTACAAATTTATCTAGAAATGGTCTTAGTACACTGTTCATGAGACACATGAATGTAGCATGTGCATTAGTTAGCCCATATGGGAGTACTAAAAATTCATAATGTCCATAACGTGTGTGAAATGATGTTTTGTAAATGCTCCCATTTTTAATTTTGATTCGATGATATCCTGATCTCAAATCGATTTTGGAGAAAATGGAAGCTCCTCTAACTTGATCAAATACATCATCTATCTTAGGTAAGGGATATTTATTTTTGATGATCATCTTATTCAGTTGTCTATAATCTATGCACAATCTCAATGTACTACCTTTATTTTTTATGGTAATATTATTCCAAGGGTTCCTGTAATTGGATTTCAAGCTCCATTAGTTCAAGAATACTCATTCTGTATGGGGCCTTGGAAAATGGAATAGCAACAGGTATAAGGTCAATGGTGAAATCAACATCCATCCTTGGAGGAAGTCTTGGTATTTCCTTTGGAAAGAGATCCTTTTACTTCTCTAGTATAGGATATTATTCTAATGATGGTTGTTGTTTATATTATTCTAAATTGGCAGTTTTACTGATTCACTGAGGTTTTTGTTTCCTATACCAGATCCTCCTTTCTGCCTAAAACTCTTCGCTGATTAAGATTTCTGTTATAATTTCCTACTTGCACACTCTTGGAAAAGTAGGATTTTTAAACCCCTTTCTCTTATTATTAAATCTGTTAGGTTTCTTTTATACCCATCCTTCAAAAATTTCCCCTTCTTGCTTACTCTGATTGAAACATAACTTGAAATTTCTAATGGTTTCGTCCATGGTTTTGGGTTGGTCAAACTCACTTATTTCTCTATATGAGAAAGGTAGGAAACTGATAAATATTTTTATTTTCGCCTTTTCTTTCAAATAGGATACATATCTTAATAGGCTCATGAATTTATTAGCAAACTCATCCATGGGAGACTGTCTAATTTCAGCTCATGAAATTCCATAGTCTTTTAATCAAAGTACCTCTCAGTAAAATATTTATTCTTAAATTATTTCTTGAAAAATTTCCAAGTTAATTTTTTGTACCTAATTATTTTAACAACTTTGTTCTCTTCCCACCATAATGCGACCTCGCTAGTTAACTCATAAGTTGCCAATATTTCTTTCATATTACTTGGGTAATCATATACTTCACAATATTTTGACATATTGAGGAGCCATGCTTCTGCTCCTTCTTCAGATTCACTGTCAAAATTAGGAGGCTTGATCTTTCTAAAATCTTCCAGTGACTGAGAGGAATATCTCCTTTTTCTAGGTATAGATGTGCTGCTACTCGATTTTGTTCTCCTTGATCACTAGACTCATTTGTTTGGATTTCACTAGAAATTATGGGATTCGTTCTACTAGTATATTTGCTTCTAGACCTTTTCCTATGAGTATTTTTGCTGACTCTTTCATCCTCTAACTTTCTTAACACGTATCAATTATTTTCCTCCTATTCCTCTTTGGATTTGACCAACCTTTCCTGGTTTGCCTTAATATCATCCAAATCTATTTTTAAACTTTTGATTACTTGTAATAATTCATATTCTTGTTTCTTTGCATTGCTAATTCCACCACCCACCATGCCTAGTTCAATATTAATTTCCTCACCACCCCTTGGTGATATTATAGAGGTCTACTCATTAAATTCTTCAGCCATACTTCAAGCTCCTTAGTTCTTCAAGCAATTTTTTCATGACATGTATAATTGTTTCAATTTTCGGACCCAGAAGAGGCCCAATGCTGTTGCTACAACCTTGATACCAATTGTAAAGTCCATCCCTAACACTAATTATTTAGTTATTTTTAAGAAAGGAAATTCATCATCATACACATCTATAGTCATTCCACCAATTTTACTGTAGCTATTATTTTAAAACTTATTATCTATATGTTTATTTAATGTTTGGTTATATATATAAAATGAAAACATAAAAATGATATTTCTGTTATTTTATTATAGTATTCTTTGTAATTTATGTTGTAATTTATACATGAACATTACCGAGGAATTTGTTTTCCATACTTCCACCATATGGGTTAATTCTTTACTCAATCTCTACTTATAGAGTTTTATTGGACCAATGCTTTTTTCTACTTATAGAGTTTTATTGGACCAATGCTTTTTTTTTTTTCAAATATAAATTCCAACCTTTTAATATCCAACTTGGAAATATTTTCACACATATGTTACCACTGTAACATGGTGTTGGTCCAATTTTTCTGGAAAATATTTACACCTCCAAATTCTTAAATTATCGCAAGGCATTATTGAATTGACACATGTTGTATTAATACTTCGACAGACATATGTGTTGTAAGTCTTGGTATAAAATACATACCCAACTCTACTGTAAGCCTTGGATGTATATGCCATTGACCATATATTACAATTTGTAAACCCATTCTATAATTATTTCATTACAATACTTGTATTCAACTATTCTCGCCTTATGGACATCAAGTTTTTTCCTTCAAGGTGTTACCGTGGCTCGTCGTATTGGGTTAATGAAAAATTGTCCATATGTATGGTACCACTCCAATTGTTATCCATGAATGTGGTATTAATTTTAAATGAACATAGGATAACATATTACATCATAATTACTGAATGCATTAGCATTTCTATCTCTATATAGTTCTACCTTTATTCATGGAGTTGATCCTTATTGCCACATATGACACATTGACCTGACACATCAACACTTACAATTGTTTGTTATCTAATAAACGATAGGGATTACATTAGGATTTTATGGTGAAGTTAATGACTTGGTTGAGTTTTCATTCTGCCTCATTCATTCTTCTGGAACCATGCACCGGTTATGTTGCTCTATGGTGAGGGTTAGAATGAAAACTTCCACCAGCTGTTTTATGCTCTCCTTCCAATAACATTATTTTTCACCATTTGTTAATTAAGAACAATCGACTCCATGTTCTGTCAATCTGACTCGATTCTTTCTACAACATGTTTACTTCGTTGAAAGAGGTCTGTCTTATTTAAATTTTCCATCATGGCATTTTGGATTTTCAATTTTATGGCGTAATGACATTATTGAAACTATGCGTATAATTTTTATTTCTTCATTGTTTTACATATTCGACCGAGGGTTTCTCTTATTTGATGATTCTAGGAAACCCGCTCTCCCAAAAATTAATTGCTGATAGCCCTTGACACAGTTTTGTGCTTATTAGGTAACTGTATTAGTAAATTTCCTGTTAGCTCCTCTTTTATCAAATACTGAGATTCAAATTTCTTCATTCACAATTCTATTATTTTATTGTTTAGGCTAATCCTGAATTTTCTAGGGATACAAGAAGGTTTTCACCTCTTCAGAGCTCTTAGGGTTTTTATATTTTCTCAACAAGGATTTGTTTTTCTTTCTATGAATTCTCTTTCAAGTTTGTTTATTTGGTTTATATTTTAATCCTTGAGAGAAATTTTAAAAGTTTTGGTGTAGGATTTTGTTTCTTTTAAATTCCTGCTGTAGGTTATTACAAGGAATTTGGAATCGTTATATGAGCTACAAAAATAAGGTAATTTTCCCACTACTATCTGTGTGTAATCATATCTAAGGTATTCCTTACTAGTTTTCAATATAATAATATAGCAAGCTTATTACAGATCCCATCTTTTTTTTGGTTCCCTTCACCAATTGCAGTCGTGAGAGGATTTCTAGCTCCTCCATTGGATTTTTTTCCCTAAATTCAAGCCAAGTTTTTGTTTTTCAACAATAACCCATTTCAGACCACTATCGATGTAACAATATAGTTTATAAATTCTCTATTTCTATATTCAGTTTGTTACAGTCATGTTATTTCCTGTATATTCACATATTTAACTCCTTTCCTCTTTGCGCAGAGGATTACCAAGGAGTTACAGTTTACCTTACAAGGTATTAATCCATCCATATGTATTTGATACTTTTATTTTAATATATTTTATTAATATTTATGTATACTTATAATATTGTGCGCTAATTTCTACAAATTGTTCTTTTTGTGTCAGGTATTAAATTTTTTGAATGGTTTCTAAAATGAATTATTTCATATGATGTTCTGACAATGGACATTCTAAGTTTTAATGTTAATGAATAAGTTGCTTGCATTTACCAGGTTGGAGAAATATTCAAACCCTCTAGTTTCTACTTATAAAAGGGCAAAGTGTTCCATATGAAGACAACTTGCAGAGTTTTAATCTCTAGAGTTATCTTTTTTTATTTATCTTTTGATATTTATAGAATTTATAGTTCTATTGGAACTTAATAGCTCTTGACTTACAAGCTTTTAAGGTTGTATTGTCTTTTAAGTTATTTTAAGTTTAGAGATAATCCATAAATTCTGTTTATAAAACCTTCTTTCAAGGTTTATACTTTTTTCTTCATATTTTGTGTATATAAGGATTCTGTGAGTCATAGAAGAGAATTTTGTATGTTATTTTCAAGGTATAATTTATTCTATTGTTCCAAACAGAATATCATCGTGACCACATGATTGTAATATTTATATGTGACTTTCAAAGAGTGTAGTTGTTGGTTCTTGTGTTTTTCTTTTTCTGATGAGATATAAATATCTTCCATTTTATTAATTTGTAATTTTATTAACATCTCTTTTAGTTTAAATTCCTATTACTATACCTTTTTAAAGTTTACATAGTGAATAAACTTATTATATATGTGTGTGTGAGTGTGTGTTTTCTCATGTATATGACTGATGGCTATATTTACATAAATAATTTCAATGTATTGAATTGTTGTTATACTCTCTGATATATATATGATATACACATAACTTTCTGTTAATACCTAATTGTCAAAATATGTTTACTTTTTTACCAATATTCTAGCAATAAGTTATCAATTGCATTGAAATAAAATAGTGACATATAGTCTGTACTCTAGTATATTGAATTCCAAATTTTTTCATTCAAAGATAAAATATTTTATTTTAAACATACGTATCCCTACTAGTTTTCAAGTTCCATTTATATTCAACACACACAAAAATAACATATTCTCAGAATTAACAAATACGTACTCATATTCCTTTTGTCATATTTGAAAAATAATTCAAGAAGAGAATGGAAGAAAAATGATTCCTTTCTTTAACAATAATATAATATTAGAGTTATAGACACCGAATTGATCAATTTTCCTCGGAAATTAAGAGTCAAGTGCTTGGCTCTTCCCAACCTTGACACAACAAAATACTTGTCCCTCTGAGCAACTAGGCTTGCAGTTCTTCTTATGTGTGTTACTTCTTACGTCTCTTTAGTCTCTCAAATTTTTCTCTTCGAATCATGATACAAAAGCAAGTAAAATCACAAATATTGTCCATCTACCACTGTTTTGGTGGTTAATAACTACTTCCACCTCACCAACGGGTGGTAGGTAGTTATATGCTCATTAATGAACTCATGTTTCCCACTTTTAAGGAAAACTCCCTGCCTTCTAAGAAACACTTAATTAGCCAATATCATAATTCTTTAATTAAATATAATCTCTCATATTATATGCCTATGACTTATTAATGGATAATAATAACTTTTCCTTCAACAAATTGCAACCTTTTTCTCTTTAATCCATTAATTTCCTATATTTTTCTTTATTTACAAAATAAAACATAATTACAACGAGCTGTCATCGATAATAAATTACTGATAAATAAAATTTTCATTTGTTTTTCAATGTAGCATACATGACCAAAAATAAACTTATGCACATTTAATTACAAACACATCCTTAAGCCAAGGGATATCACATCGTCAAATTTTATGTTGTATTTGATTCGATTTTGTGACGCATGCATAGTGGTATTTCTCCCCTTTTCTAATTTTTTTCAATCTTGGTAGTAGTTGTTTCCTTTTTGAATATTGGGGATTTTGTTATGATGTGAGTTTTTTTTTATGGGGTGGCATATTGTGTGGCATTTATCTTTCTATGGTCTCATTCGACTTTGTGTTACATGTTGTTATTGGGAGAGTGTAATTAGCCACCTAGTAGGGCTACCCCGACCTCAATTTCTCTTAGGCCTCCCCATGAGTTTCATTTATAAGAGGTGAAGTGGTGTATTACGGGAATTTTTTTGGTGGCTTGAGCACACCTGGGGTTGACAGGATTTTGTAGTGAGGATAGGGGAGTGACTGTGTAGGTTGTGAGATTGCAGTATTTCATGAAGGATAGTGGTTTAGTACAATTGAATGACAACGACTGCTATGATTATCCCTTTGGATTTGGGGTAATTTGGTATGCAGGAGTAAGGAGTTCAAAGGGAGGAAATATGAATTTGGGGTGTCATGTACCTAATATTTTTCAACTGTATTTATTTATTGGGTCACGGGTGCTGGGGTCCAACTCTTCATCATTGGGGGTGTGGTCGACAGTATGCACTAAACTTCACTAAGAAGAGGCGTTATTCAATTCTATCACAATTGCAGGCTAGGAAAAGAAGTTGTGCCAAAGGGAAAATTTCAAATGCGGGGCTGCATAGTATCAAGAGAGAGCCTAACATGGTAATCCTTAATTGCACCATCACATTAAAATTTTCACTTCACTCTATCGTGACTTCATTCTAGAATAGATTCAGGCAAAAATTACCCAGGCAAAAGGAGAGGCATCACCCCATAAAACCTCCCTTTTCGATACTGAGGTGTTAATAGAATGGAAATAATGGATTTTATATACGAGACATACGAGAAGAGGATCTAACCAATACACGCAGATAATGGACATGTTTTGATAAATGAATTTTCAACTTGGAAGAATGATTCAAGACAGTCATGCATCCCAACTAGACATTTTCCATTCACCGGACCTCTTTCACAACCACATGTGCAATCTTAATCAAAGGATGGAATGAGTCGAGCATCACCTAGGCATTCCCAAAAATGCAAGGTGTCCTACAGAAGGCCCGCCAAACTTCATCTTGGTGGTAGGCTTAGACTTAGGTCCTATAGCTTGATGTTTTTATGACTATGTTAGCTACATTTTTTTCTAAAGTTTCTTATGTATATGGCCAACCCAACCTGTGTGTTAGGCTCCAAAACTTGGATATTTTTGTCTCCTTTGACTTCCAACTATTTATGTCCTCATTACAAAGAGTATTTTTATGGTTATGGTCAGGTATTTTATGTAAGACACTGAATAAGAATATGTAATCCTTGCTATATATTTCAATTTTCCTATTTAATAGAATTTCACCTTACAAAAAAAAAAATTTCTCCCACTTATTTAAAATATATCCAATTATTTTATTAATTAAAAAAATCATTTGTAAGTCAACAGACCTTTGGATTGGGGATTAAAAAAATCTCCTCTTTGAGACTCATGTCACTCCTGTTATTTTATATGGATGTGAGGTTTGGGGTTGCAGTATATTCAAAGAGTCATGGAGGAAGATCAAACAAATCCAAAAGAAGTTTATATCCCACAACCTCAAGATTAAAGGAAATATTCCCTACATTATCCTTATAATTGAAGCAAGTGTTTTCCCCATTGAAAGCATGGCTATGACAAGGTCTCTTATGTATAAGAAGAAGATTCTCACTCTAGCCAAAACCCCCACCTTCGTCTCAGGGTAGTATAACGATGTATAGACTTTGCTAGACCATTGGAAAATAAAGGAGGAGATAATTTTGCAAAATTTGAATAATATTAAAAATATTATTACTTGATAGTTTAAGAGAGACGTGGGGAAATAAAGAGCTAAAGGGAAAAAGAAAACTACAATATTATAAGGAGGTGATCAAATACAATCTTGAAAACTAAAATTATATCTTTGTCTTGACTAGTGTTAAAAAGAAATGAACATTTCCAAGATTAGAACTAATTCTCATCAACTTCATAGTGAAACTGGATGTTGTTCAATTCCAAAAAGCACCATGGGATGAAAGGGTTTCTCACCTGTGCAATCCTAGGAGGGTTGAAGATGAAAAGCACAAATTTCTCTTAGATTTCCAAATATTTGTACCACTACCAACCTTCTTGACCTTTGAACTCAACAAAACTATGGTGATCTAGGAGCACTTCTCTCACTTCTTTTTGCACTATAAATAAAATGATAACGAACTCTATTTACTCTCTTATCTTCTTAAAATCCAATATACCATATAAATCTAAGAAAACTTTAATCACATCATTATTATTATAAATTATAAATGATAAACACACTCTTAAATTTTCTATCAAATGGAAAGAAAAATAAAGTTGAAATCCATTGTTAACATTAATGGGGGGATTTCCCCAATACATAAAAAAAATTGATAAAATTATGATGACGATTACTCCAAGATGGGCAAAGGAACATGTTATAATAATTTAAACAATCTAATGCATTTTAATTCTATTCTCCTAACATAATATTGATGTATGTACCTGCTTTTTGTAGGTGTTAGTTTAATGAGATTCTTTTAATTTTTTTAGTGTTTTGTTATTTTAGGGTCTCATTGACCGACTTAAACCGCCGCCAAATATTATTAGGATTTAATCACTATCATATCGTAGTCTGATATATCCTTTTGGCAGCTGGATTAACGAGTCTGTCCTATCCTGAATTGATTTAAAACAATTTAGCTTTAATTTGGCTATTAATTGTATTACTTTGTAGCCATTGAATCACGTCTGAGAGTGGCTTTAGGTTATAATTTATTTTTTTTGCATGTTTGATATATGATTTGGATCATTCATTAATAAAGAGTTGTCCTCACCATATATACACTTCCTTTCCCTGTTTCTTGCTCTAATTTTCACCTTCCCTTGGCATGAGGCTCCAAAATATATTTAGTCCATTTTCTCAAAAGTTAGTAGAATCCAAGTGGAATGAAAAGAGTGCATCGAGGAGGGATGTCTTAGGAAGTGAGAATATAAAATTGAGGAATTGAGTCCATAATGGGGGAGAATGATCAAGGGCCTCAGGTAACAAAGTCAATGTAGGTTTTAACCTTGTACAAAAATTACGTGCAAACAAATTCTTAAAAACAGAAACTAAACAATGGCGAGAGCATAAACATAAAACACATATACACAGAGATTTTCTCTTGGATCCAAAAACGGGGACTACTAGATTGATTTTTCATTATATTCCTTTCAATGTTATAATACATATATTTACATGCTGAAACATTCATAAACCCAAATCCATTACCCCTGGATTAGAACATAACCATATTTCCCTTGACTGGATCTACAAAATACAATGATAGAAAACCATCATGCCTAAAACCACGTGCAAAACCCATGCACAAAACCATAGGTAGGTCCACCCACCTAATATAGGTTCCAATTTATTTTCCCGGGGGGCTATTGCCCCACTACAGACCCCCCAACAAGGGAGGTTGCCACCCCCCTTGTGACCCCCACATTGCGCCCATCGCAACGAGCAGGGGGGGGCTTTCGCTTCCCCTGTGACACCCTTGCACATGCAACTAATCATGGAAATAATATAGCACACACCCAAAAATCAGTGCCAATTAACTTGATTGAAGAGTTAGTTAATCATCATGGTATATGCGCACCAAGGTTTTTTTTTTAATAGTAATAAAAATATTATTACATCTAAGTATTTTATTTTATTTTTATATGCGTGTTTATACTTTAATTTGATTTATATAAATTAATATTTTTTTATCATTGGAAGGATTATATATATATATATATATATTTTTTTTCTTTGTTTTGTTAATATAATAGATAATATGATGTGACAAGTTTTCATCAAGTTATTTTTTATTGCTAAAAGCATGAATTAGTTGTACTATGGAAAATTTATGTAGATGTAGTTTGTAGGTCAATCAAGAGGGGCTATTTGTTGGAGCCCAATGGAGGCATCCCAACTGGCAATGGTTGTGTTAACAAGGATGTTTATCCCCGAGGTTTTGGGTTCAAGTCCTCCCTAGGTGAACAATGTCATCATGTAATCATATGTAATATAGTATCAACCTAAAAAAAAAAATTGGGGGTGGGGGGGTGGTGGCTATTTGTAGTCTTATACATAGTCCTAATAGCATTGTTGGGCTTGAGGTGTGGTTCTCTTCTCCTAGCCACCAACTCCCTGTTGAGCTACCTTGTTATGTCTCATCAAAGAATCTATAGTAAATTAGGATATGATCTCTGATGCTTTTTAGTCATGTTAATTTTGAAGTGCTTCTTTTACATATTCCACTAAATTAATTATATTTTAATTTATTTTATGTATAATATTTATTTTATATATTGAAAAATATAATTTTTAATTTTAATTAATTTGATATAGGTTAAACATAACGTAAATTTTATTGTCACCAATTTTGTTATACAACAAGAATAATATTACAATTGATTATGAAGTAATTTATCATATTTTGAAAATATATTACGATTACAAAATACATTGTAAATGCACAAATTTGTTAGTATTGTACCTAAACTTTGAACATATAAATAAATAATATGTTATTTAGGATTTATGTTTATGTACAAGAGGTTTTTAGTTGGATGTAAATTAGTATATTAAATAACATTGGAGGACCATTTCTATGACCTATATGAAGTGTCATGCCTTGCAAAGAGTATCATTGCATCCCTTGCCATGAGGAGAACATTTCCTCTGTTGACTTTTCCATGAGCAGACAATAAAAAACACATGCTTTTGGGTTGGCTCTGGTAGGCCTTTATTCCCTCGCGTCGATGAAGGAAATTAACACTGGGCCCCATGCCCATTGGTGCTCTGTCCCAATGAGCTACCTGTGCCAAGCTGTTTTTGGAATGTTTTTTAAATATAGAGGCAAAGTTTCCATGCTAACTACTTCGTGAGCGAGTCAGCTTGGGTTGTTCGACTGCATAACCACAAACACCTTCCTTTGGCCTCTTGTTTCCACCTTTTGAGGGAACCTCCCAAAGGATAAGGCCTCCCTTCCACCATTTGAGGGATCCCAACCTCCTCCTCTCCCTCTATAAATAAACCTATCTCACATAGATGAAACTAGCTGAATGGAAAAATAGCTGAATAGTTGAAGAGGAATTGCTAAACATTTTGATAGCTGGTGAGATATAACAGAGAGAGAGACCCTTGTCGAGAGAGAGCTTAGTCTTTTGCCTCGCTACATCCAAATTCCCTGATGAATGCTCGAGACGTACTTCGACTGGACTCGCTGAAGGAGGCTGTGACGTCAAGGCTCCAGTTGTAATCTCTTTCTTTCTCTTAATATATGCATGACTGATGTCTTGGTTCCCGTCTTGTGTTGATGTGATTTATTTTACGCAATACATTTAATCTTCCTTAACTGATTAGCTAGTTATGAATGCAATTATTGTTATGTATGTTGCTTTTGTCCTTTGATCTTTGTGCATACATATGAATACCATTGCTGAAAGATCGTGATGGATCGAGACAAGGATTAGGATACCTTTGCTGCAGCTACCACAACTGCATTGGAATACAGGTAGGACAATATATCACAACTCGTTTCATTCGTTAACTAGGAACTAACACATTAGCATGTCCTCTTGCTGCTAGACCCACCCTAGGTCTAGAGGGATTGCCTCTATCCGCAGAGGGGATTTACCTACACAACAAGTTGGCGACTCCGCTGAGGATCAGTGTGTGTTTGTCGTCTCATTGTTTGTTGAGAGTTTTCCTTGTCGAGTCAACTTCGGTCGTTTGATTGCTTCTCTGCCTTGCTTGGCTTGCTTGACTGTTTTATTTGAATCCTCCTGTTCAGCTCCAGAGAGTCAAGATTGACCTCTGCTCAATGGTTTTCTCCTTTTCCCATAGTTTTCCAACATGGCGCATTTTTCTTTTGAACAGTCGTGCCAATTGGGGCTTGTTGCTTTTGCTATAGGTGCGCCAACCCCTGTTAAGCGCAGATTACAGCCTGACAGTCGCGCTAAATCCTGTAGGATTTGGTTTGACCTTCTTCCTGAGTTTTTGTCAGTAGTTATTGGCTCTGGGTTGTTTCTTTGCCTTGCAATTGGTCTTTTGGGATTGTTTTTACTCTTTAGTCTCGATTTTTCTCAGTTGTTTGTCCATTATCTCATCATTGACGTTTTGTAGCCCTAGGATTTCTAGGTCTTGTGTTTTTTTTGGCCTTCTCCTCACTGAGCCTTCTGAGCCACTTTGATCTTTGTCATTTCAATTAGTTGATCAATTGTGTTAATCTTTCTTGATTCTTCGTGTCTTTGGTTTGTTGGATGATAAATTTTGTTTTCGTTTAACTCTCCATTTCATCACTTCGAGCATAGATCACATTTCTCGTTTGGATCGTTTTGAAAGTATTTTTTTGCTTGAAAGGGTGGATCATTGTTTTGTGTGTTTTTATGTTTGTATTGCTTTTGAGTCATTCATCTTAGATCTTTACATTCATAGTGCTCAAAACTAGTGTTCGCTTTGATTTTTAGTGTAATAGTGCATTGTGTGCTTCATTCACCTAAAAAACAAAAACAAAAAATTGCATTCTTTCGCTTGAATCGAAAATGAAGAGTTATTTTGCATAACTGGTTCTTAGTGAACTAGGAAAGAGTTTTTTGTTTTTCGTTTGGTTGTATTAGATGCATTAGTGAACTTCTTCTTATGTTTTCATTGATTGCTACTTTGTTAAAGATCTCTATCCTTCTCTTAGTTAGCATTCATTGAATGGAAATGGTGTTCTTTTGCATGTAGTGTGCATTTAGGAATTCAAGATCACATTCGGTAGGGCCTTGAAACTAAAACAGTTATTCAAGATCAACCTTAAAATCAATTCAATCAACCTAAGGAAGCATTAAAACATAACACGCATTTAGTGGTCTAGGCCAGTGACGTGTTCCGACGTCGTTAAACCTAGTAGTTGTCATTCACCATTTGGCATTAGACATTGCTAGTATAGACTTGTGCTCCCCATACCGTCGCATATATAAAGGGATACCCTCATAGGTTGCAATACTTTATCCATAGGAAGCTGAGTCTGCTGCCTTGTAACCGTGATACACCAAACACAACATTTGGGGAGACTACCTGCATGTATGTCAAGTCCTTGGTCATTTCTCTTTCATTTGATCACCAAGGTGTATATGGCAGTTTACATGAACTTGGTACACCCTCTTGCTTAGATTACCTGAGTAGTCATTTCGATCTTTTCGTGACTCTCTAAAAAAGAAAAGATCATTGAGCTCTTGTCCTTTCACACTCATTTCAACCTGAAAGTGATAGAGTCACCTTTTTCCTTCTTCTTCACTCTTAAAATATGAAACGACAGAGTTTTGTTTCGGTGTCTTAAAATATTAACTGCCCACAAAATATTCCTGGTTAAAGTTATCTTCTTTAGTATTTTGTTTTAGGGTTGTTTCCAATGGCAATGTTTCTGGAGTTTACCAACCAAGGAATCCCCTCCGAAGGGAATCCCGGTCCTTTTCCTGCTTTTGGGAATGTTGGTGCTCCTTATATGGCAACATTATCCCTTCCTGGGTTAACTGTTGGTTTTCCTGTGTGGTTATTTTCCACCTCTATGGTCTCGAGTATTTCGCCTTCTGTACAACCATCCCCTCCACCTGAACAACATCATGTTGATTCTAAGGTGGACCTCTCCCCTTCTTCGCCTATTTCTTCATCTTCCTCTTCTACTTCACCTGGTGAAAGTCTGGACTCTAGTAACCAGGTGGCTAAGAATAAGAAGAAGAAGACGAAAAAGAAGAAGTCAGATAAGAGAGAGGCCAACTCTGTGAATGTTGCACCTAAGAAACCTTCCATTGATAAACCATCCAACCTTCCACGGAAAGTCAAATTCCCTTGCATGTTATGAAAAGGTGACCACATTCTTCGAGATTTCCCTGGAATTCCCAAGGTACTTGAAGCATGGTCTGATGATCGTCCACTGCTGCCTTTGGCTTTTGAAAGTCGTATTGGTGGCACATCTTCGACTAGCAATGATAAGACTCATTAAAAATAGGGTAAGATTATCAATCCCTGTAAGTTGTGTGAAGGGCATCATCCCATTCACCTTTGTTCATACATGGATGAAGCCACAAGAGTGCTGGAAAACCCTAATATTTCTGCACCTTGCCTTTCAGCTGGTTACCAGAAGCTTTCTTTGCGTCCTCCGCTAGTTTATTCAACGATCGGTCAAGACTCATCCTTGGTCGATCCCATTCCCTCAGAAATTCAAATTCACGAATCCATTCCCGACCAACCATTGGTCGTGGAATCAGTCCATCTGATCCCGCCCATGGTTCATCAGGTCTGCCGCCCTGTAACCGTGATACACCAAACACAAAATTTGGGGAGACTACCTGCATGTATTGTCAAGTCCTTGGTCATTTCTCTTTCATTTTCTCACCAAGTTGTATATGGAAGTTCACATGAACTTGGTACACCCTCTTGCTTAGATTACCTGAGTAGTCATTTCGATCTTTTCGTGACTCTCTAAAAAAGAAAAGATCATCAAACTCTTGTCCTTTCACGCTTGTTTCAACCTGAAAGTGATAGAGTCACCTTTTTCCTGCTTCTTCACTCTTAAAATATGAAACGACAGAGTTTTGTTTTGGTGTCTTAAAATATTAACTACCCATGAAATATTCCTGGTTAAAGTTATCTTCCTTAGTATTTTGTTTTAGGGTTGTTTCCAATGGCAACGTTTCTAGAGTTTACCAACCAAGGAATCCCCTCCGAAGGGAATCTCAGTCCTTTTCCTGCTTTTGGGAATGTTGGTGCTCCTTATATGGCAACATTATCCCTTCCTGGGTTAACTGTTGGTTTGCTTGTGTGGTTATTTTCCACCTCTGTTGTCTCGAGAATTTCGCCTTCTGTACAACCATCCCCTCCACCTAAACAACATCATGTTGATTCTAAGGTGGACCTCTCCCCTTCTTTTCCTATTTCTTCATCCTCCTCTTCTACTTCACCTGGTGAAAGTCTGGACTCTAGTAACCAAGTGGCTAAGAAGAAGAAGAAGAAGACGAAAAAGAAGAAGTCAGATAAGAGAGAGGCCAACTCTGTGACTGTTGCGCCTAAGAAACCTTCCATTGATAAACCATCCAACCTTCCACGGAAAGTCAAATTCCCTTGCATGTTGTGAAAAGGTGAACACCTTCTTCGAGACTTCCCTAGAATTCCCAAGGTACTTGAAGCATCGTCTGATGACTGTCCGCCGCTGCCTTTGGCTTTTGGAAGTCGTATTGGTGGCGCATCTTCGACTAGCAATGATAAGAATCATAAAAAATAGGGTAATATTACCAATCCCTGTAAGTTGTGTGAAGGGCATCATCCCATTCACATTTTTTCTTACATGGATGAAGCCACAAGAGTGCTGGAAAACCCTACTGTTTCTGTGCCTTGCCTTTCGGCTAGTTACCAGAAGCTTTCTTTGCGTCCTCCGCTAGTTTATTCAACGATCGGTCAAGACTCATCCTTGGTTGATCATGTTCCCTCGGAAATTCAAATTCACGAATCCATTCCCGACCAACCATTGGTCATGGAATCGGTCGATATGATCCCACCCATGGTTCATCAGGTCTTTTCCATCGAAAGTGGATCTCATTCCCCCCACATTATTCTTGTTTCTTGAGATTCTTCGGACTTGGAGAAATATCCTCCCATCCCTGTGACTCAAGAAGTTGCTCTTCCTACTCCCATGACTGAGGTCTAGGAGGATGCTCCTCTTGCTTTGGTAACACCAGGGCAAGACCATCTCAGTTCAATGGTACCCCCTCCAAGCAATTTGGTCGCTTCCTTCGATTGGAGTCGATTTGCGGGATACCGCCTTCCTTCTTATGTGCCATTTGAGATCATTATATAGACCTTAGATATGGCCATACCTAGCACAATTATAGATGAAGGCGCGTCTGTTAGTATTCTGTATTCAACTACTTGGCAATATTTTGGTTCTCCACCTCTTGTGCCTGTTACACAAAATTTGTTGGAATTTAATAGAGGAACCATTCAACTGTTAGGGATCCTTCCAAAGTTGCCGATCACTTTGGGTAGGAAAACCATCCGTATAGACATGATGGTTGTTCCAGGCCCCTTGGATTTTAATTTACTCTTGGGGCACGACTATTCTTATGTCATGGGTGCTCTTGTCTCTTCCCTCTTTCGTGTGATCTGTTTTCCACACAAAGGTCAGATCGTGACCATTGATCAAATTTCATTCTTTGGTCCTAAGGTGGCAGCTGGCCCGCCATCGTCTCTGTTGAATCTTTATTCGTCGGTTGTATCTTCCTCGCCACGGGTTAATTATGTGGCCACTTGTTCGTTGCCCTCATCCAGTGATAGTGCCATCATGTACCATTTACTGGGGGGATTCGATCGCGATTTCCAAGATGTTGTTCTCCCATCAGATGCGAACCTCTTAGAAGCCATGACCTCTTATTCATTATGATGAAAGGTCCTCGGAGAATAGTTCATTTTCTTTTGTAAAGCTCCTTAAAAAAATGAAACAAGGTCGTCGGAGTAGATTTCGTTTTCTTGTGTCAATCTCCTTAAAGAATGAAACAAGGTCGTCGGAGCAGAGTTCATTTTCTTGTGTCAAGCTCCATAAAAAATGAAACAGGGTGTTGTGAGGATGGTTCGTCTTCTATTTCAACCTCGTTAAAAAATGAATTAGGTCATGAGGATAGTTCTTTTAATTTGTTAACCTCGTTAAAACAATGAAACACACTTTGTTCAATTTGAGTCTTTGATTAGATCTCGCAATATCCCAGTCGAGTCTTTCTCTGATCTCGCCATTTGAACCTTCACTCCATCCGCTTTTTATTCATTACAACTGGATTGAAGCTTGGGGGGCATGTACCTCGAATTGAGTCACCATGTTGGGAGCATGCCCGTTTGTCAAGCATAGTTTACTTTTGTCTCAAGCTTGTGTAAAAATGAAACCAATGTCAAGCATAGTTTACTTTTGTTTTCAAGCTTGCGTAAAAATGAAACCTTTTTGGCTTGGTGTGCTTTGTGAGCATTTTCCTGCCTTTTGGGTCATTGCTTATTATGTAGACTATTTAACTGATACAGTAGCTAACATTGTATTAGATAGACATTTTTGTAATTTGTAAAAATCATCATCACATGAAAAGATCCATACAGGAAAATAGATGTATATATAGATATCGAATGTTTGCATCGGTGTGCATCATAAGTTCAAAAAATATGTATGTTTCAGTTACATCCTGAGACACCATGTCTCTCAAAAATATGTAGAAATAAAACCTAGGTGTCTACTCGGCGTGACACTCATGATAACACGTCACGGCCCATACAAGCCGCCTCAGCAAGTGGTGGACACAGTTTGACACCCCTGCAATGTGTCTCTAGTATGCACGAGGAACATCATCGAATCGCGCATAGTCCGAGATGCCATGGGAGATTCCCTCCAAGTTGCATATGATTTCTTCCTGATCGCCTCCCTCACCATGAGGGGCTATATCAAAATCGTGAGGAATCCGCCTCGCTATCGGAGACATACCTATAGGTCTCTCTGGGCCAACATCTGCAATTACATGGATTAATGTCAGAACATGCATAACAAAAATAATCATAATACTCATGAAAATAAAAAATGAGTCTTACCAAGTACTTCATCCCAATCCTCTCCTTCTGGGAGTGGGATATCTGCATCACCAGTGAAATTTGTGCCAGAGTAGGGCCAATCCTCCATGACAATCAGCTGTTGGCGAATCCACTCGAAGAACTCCGGTCTCTAGGACATCTGTTGACCGTCCCCTGACCTTGGAATTAGAGCTGCCTAATGGGCTAGCCGTGGCTCCTGTGCTGGTGGTGTTGGAACTATTACCTCCTGTCGCTGAAATATTTGTAGCCATTCCAAGATGAACGATACCAGAATGGACCTGTAACCTAACTGCTTCAACTTGGTTTTCTTGCACTTTGTCAGTTGACGCTTCATGTTGATTTTCACTACCTCTGCCCAGTTGTAGAGGGTTGGTGCCATGCAATCTACAACAAGAAGTAGCTGTGTCTTTGTGGCCTCGTGTGGTGCCTACAATCCTGCAACTCGTGTGATGGTGTGCAGCACTACCTTTAGTGCCAAGTTCAGAATAGTTTGGATATCCACTTTTTCGCTTCCTGATCCTTTCCTTGCCCCTGGGCACACCCTGTCGATTACGATACTCATGTTCTCCATTGAGGGCCGGGTGCTAGTCAGGATTGGTACTGCCCCCCTCCGCGACAGTCTGATTATGAAATAAACGTCTGAAACTTCAATCTCGAGTTCTTAGTCATGAATAATGAACTTTTCATGATCAACGTTCCAAACATTGATTAAGTATTGCAACAGCTCCAGTTGAGCTCTGAGACACGGTGCCATAAAGAATTTCTTGAGTCTGAAATCTTTGAGAGCTTGCATCTTTCATTTTCCATGGCAAGTTCATCTTCTTCACTGTTTTCTCATTCTTTCCATTCAATCACCAATTTGCTGCTTCACACCTGCAAAAATGTTCATATGAGTATCATTTGCCAAATTCTGAGCTTTTGAAACATTAATTTGGGCCTCCTTGTCTACAGTTACAAGCTAAAATTTACTATCGCGGTTGGGGCAACTGTTTTGGAAACAGTCGCGCCAACTAGCGCACCCTAGTTCAAATTTTAGGATGATTGACGCGGGTCCGTGCCTGATACCCGCGCCAACCGCCACACCCTAGTTTTTGCAATTTCCCCTATATATTTCCAAATTTGGGGTTGCAGGTAATGAAACTACAATCAAAATGCATGAAAGGATGTTAGCTCTTACTTGGAACTGACGGATTCGAGATTGGTCTTTTGGGTTTCCTGCTATCGCCGCTGCAAAATCACAATGCAAAAAGGGTAGCAATTGCTCACAAGAGGTAAAAGTGAAAAGTAATTTATTTTTTACCATTTTTGGCATCTTAATACTTCTCAGAACCCTAATTAGGTTTTAAAGCGTATTTTTCGATTATTTAACTATGTTATTTCGAGAAATCAGTTTTACGTGTGTCTCTTGTGTAGCGACAGGTTATTCACGTAACAACGATGAAGTAGCGAGTTGTATTTTATACTTTTTCGGACTCGGTAAAAACACAAAAAAGTCATTGTTGGAGTCATATTTCAGCTCTTTTATGACTCTCTAAAATTGAAAAGATTTTCGAGACTCTTGTAGTTTTGAACTCGTTAAATTGCTGTCAAATGATATCTACCCAGTATACATTTACCCCTTTTTCGGGCTAGGATAGATTATTTACGAAAAAATAATACCTTAACCTATCGTGACTAAGAGGTTCTCGTAGACATAGTTTTCTACCTTTTCGGATCTGTGAGACTATCTACGAAAATGAACTGCTGAGGTTTTCTTTTCTGCTTCTTTTCAAACTCTCTAAATATGAAAAGATGTCGAGTTCTTCCTTTGTCAGACTCGTTAAAACCTAAATGACATCGAAAATCGTCACCATGACGTCACCTCCTTCCTCCTTCCTAGGGCTCGTAAAATGTACCAGGATGGATTTGTTTGAAGGACAAACTTACATGACAAGCATATGCTATCCCCTTCAAGTTTGTTTTCCAAAAATAATTGGGGTAATTGCCAACAATGGTGGGGGAAAATGGAACCAGTTCTCAGTTGTGTCGGCAGTATCTCGCTCTTGAACATGACACTCATCTGCATTCGTGTCGGGTTGGGGACATCTCATTTCGTCATTTTTTCCTCCATGGGTTTGGGTAATCTGTTTTGACCTCTCATCTTCTCTTTGCCACATCATCATGACCTCAGATCCCTTGATGTCAAACACTGCCAAATCCGGAGTCGTGTCACCAATATGTTCAAGAGAAGTTTCCGATTGCAGTTTTCAACCTCCCTCTGATCCTCTGTTTAGTCCTGATTCATTATCATCATGTTCCTCTGTCTCGTGTCGATGATGTGGGAAACATTATGGCCCTCCTTCGGCTTGATCGCTTCCTGTCGACTTTATCTCATTATCCAGGAATTTGACCTAGAGACTCCCTTCCGGTACCTTGGAGCTTGCAAGCCTCAATGGCAAGTTCTTCGCATTCGATGACAGGTCCACATCATTGGCCTTCGATCGAGTGACTTTGCGGGTGTTTGACGCCAAATCACTGTTCATGTTCTGTGGATTGTACCTATTGTACCTTAAGAGCCATTGTCATTATTGGTGGTTCCTCTCACGCCTGTTAACAACTTTGATCATTGGCTGGTAATTAGGTGAATGTCTTACATGTTCGACTTCAGCTCACATATTCACATGCTTGAATTTGTACTTGTTCGCGTTGAGATGGAGCGCAATACCCTGGGTTTTGTCTGATAAGATCCAGGCTGCATGATATTTTGGTTTATCATGACTGTATGCATGACTCTTTTGATTGGATGGCTGCGACCATACCTGAGTCTATTTGTTGATCCTTATTGCTGGATAGCTGCGTCCATACCTCAGACCTCAATTTTTATATACTCTATTATGGATGGTTGCGCCCATGCCACCTATTCATGTATCAGAGATATCAATTGTATTTTTACTTGTAGGTCTTCCGACAACGGTGTTTGGTTCGAACGCATTCTCATAAAGCATTTCAACCCTCCCTCTCTCTCAGACCTCATGCTTTATGGGGCATCTGTTACACAAAATTTTGTCACTGTCCCTACAATCTCCATCCCGCACATTGGAGGACCATTTTTGTGACTTATATGAAGTGTCATGCCTTGCAAAGAGTATCATTGCATCCTTTGCTATGAGGAGAACATTTCCTCTGTTGACTTTTCCATGAACAGACCATCAAAAACACATGCTTTTGGGTTGGCGCTGGTAGCCCATTATGCCCTCACGCTGATGAAGGAAATTAACACTAGGCCTTGCGCCCATTGGCGCTATGTCCCAGTGAGCTACCCACGCCAAGCTGTTTTTGGATTTTTTTTTAAATATAGAGGTGAAGTTTCCATGCTAACTACTTCATGAGCGAGTCAGCTTGGGTTGTTTGACTGCATAACCATGAATACCTTCCTTTGGCCTCATGTTTCCACCTTTTGTGGGAACCTCCCAAAGGATAAGGCCTCCCTTCCACCATTTGAGGGACCCAACCTCCTCCTCTCCCTCTATAAATAAACCTATCTCACATAGATGCAGCTAGCTGAATGGAAAAATAGCTAAATAGTTGAAGAGGAATTGCTGAACATTTTGATAGCTGGTGAGATAGAGGAGAGAGAGAGAGACCATTGTCAAGAGAGAGCTTAGTCTTTTGCCTTGCTACATCCAAATTCCCTGATGAATGCTTAAGACGTACTTCGACTGGACCCACTGAAGGAGCTGTGACGTCAAGGCTCTGGTTGTAATCTCTTTCTTTCTCTTAATATATGCATGACTGATGTCTTGGTTCCCATCTTGTGTTGATGTGATTTGTTTTACGTAATACATTTAATCTTCCTTGACTGATTAGGTAGTTATGAATGCAATTATTGTTATGTATGTTGATTTTGTCCTTTGATCTTTGTGCAGACATCCGAATACCATTGCTGGAAGATCGCGACGGATTGGGACAAGGATCAGGAGACCTTCACTGCAGCTACCACAACAGCGTTGGACTACAGGTAGGACAATCTATCCCAACTCGTTTCATTCGTTAACTAGGAACCAACACATTAGCATGTCCTCTTGCTGCTAGACCCACCCTAGGGCTAGAGGGATCGCATCTGTCCGCAGAGGGATTTACCTACACAACAATGTACAAGAGGTTTTTAGTTGGATGTAAATTAGTATGTTAAATAATTTGTTTAGTTTATTTTAAGGATTTTGGAATTTTAGGAAATGATGAGTTCAACATAAAATATAAAAGCACATTGAACTATTTATAAATGTCTAACAACATGGAAGTGTTTTAGCATAAAAAATGGTATAACCTTGATAGTGGACTTGTTGCTCAATTAGTTTCAGGTATGTCAAAAATGATTAATCCCAATCACCAATGACATAATGGATACCTCATTGTTGATGTAAGAGAAAAAATGAAGTGTTTAATTGGACTCTTAGTAATTGTTTGTAGATAGTGAGAACTTTGTCCATAAGATAAAAAGACTAATCACTTGGGTATGGTGTCAAATAACCTAGTCTAGTGTTTGAGTCAAAGCTCCAAATTTTCAAATAAAATATCTTAGGTTCTATAAATAGTCTTGAGAGATAAAATCAAAATTTGCAACGAAATGTACTATAGGTGCAAAATTACACTTTTATGTAGTTTCTTGTTTTTTAAAATCTTTTCATATAACAAAATGAAAAATTAGGCATCTTAGTTTTAAGTTATACTATTATGTCATCTCCGTTTTTATTTAGGCTTCCATATATTGTAACCCTGGTTCAAATGTATGAATTGATTCATACGTTTCAAAATTTAATAATTAAACTAAACATGGTTTAAAAACAAACTAGATTAATTATTTATATTTACCTTTCTTTAAATGAAAGTAAACATCTTCCACTCATTCCACTCGTTGAAGAGGGCTCTTCGATGTTTACTCAGATCACTCTATGGCTTTCCATGAGGTTTAAAAAAGACAAAGATGTGATCTATTAACGAAAACGCCTTTGATCTATATAATTATGGAGCATCATAAAGATTAAATCACACTATTTAAATAAATACGAAGCAACACAAAAACTATAGATTCTAAACAGTGGTGAAAATTTATATTGCTGATGTCTTTTTGCGTTATTGAAGATCAAATATCTAACTTAACCCCGTGATTTAAATAATCATGCAGTGTCGTAAAGATTAAAATTATATTTTTATCAACTAAATAAATATAAAGTATCATTTAAAAAAAAAAATTATAATTTTTAAATAGTGGTGAAAGTTTATATATATATGTTTGTTAAATAGTGGTGAATATTTATATATATATATATAGATTTGTTGGAATCCTAAGTTTGAGTAGTGAATTCTTCACAATTTGAGTATTCCAATTTTTTCATGGTGTTGAATTCATATATGTAGTCAAAAAAAATTTTTAAGTGACAAAAGTTCACGATTTAACCAAAAATTATTTTGCCCAAAAAATATGTAGTAAAAAAAAACTTTTTAAATGACAAAAGTTCCCGTTTTAACCAAAAATTATTTCCCAAATCCCATCTATTTTTTTTTTTTTAAATGGAAAGTACATTATGCAGATGCATCACTGTGCATTCAAAAAACCATATAGCGCCCCCAAATTTAATCTATAATAATTGAATCTATTTAAAACTATTATCTAAAAATAAGATGGTTAGTATTTTTTTTCCTCGGAAAGAAGTTGTAATTTTTCATTAATAAATAAGAAAATTACATGTTACATTTTACAATATATCCAGTAGTATACCCTGGACCAAGTCCAATCTCCAAAGAGTCAAGTAGATGTCAGATAATCAGCTACAGAGTAACAACTGATACTGATATATACAATGAAAATGGTAGCTGCCGATACAATAATGCTAGCATAATAAATATAGAGTTTTGTCACCATATGACAGAATAAGATACCACCAAAAATAATAGAAAACCAAAATGCAGTCATGGGGAGACTGCGCCCACGTCCTGTAGATCATCAATGAAAGGGCGATGATAAAATTAGAACACCTGAGCATCATCATGCTCCACAATATGCCATTTGCCCCATTCTAACTCCGATGCTTCTTTGGATAGTTTGTCTGCCACTTGGTTCCTCTGCTTGTAAATATGAGTGACAAAGATAAGGCCAAATAATGATTGAGAAAGTGGACCTCCCTCAATAAAGCAACAAGTGTGTGTGAATGACAATGAGATTGTAAATTGAACCAATTAATGATGATTTGAGAATCCCCAAAAATATAAATTCTGTTGCATCCTCGTTCATGGGCAAAAAGTAGGAGAAGCTGAAGGCTAAGGAGTTCGACAAAGTTGTTAGACCTAGGTCCCAGACCCATCTTAAGATGAAAATAATGAGAAGCCGATAAATGTAAAACAACACTGACCCCCCCCCCCCACCATGATTATTTGATGCTCCATCAAAATAAGCCCAAGGGAATGAGTGATCAATAACTTCAGGAATAATATCCCTCCGGTGGGTGGAAAGCACTGCGTCAGGAATGAGGCGATTAATGGAGATGATATTACTGTAGGTGTGGTCCCAGTCAATAGGAAAGTCATTGAAAATCACTCGATTTATACAGATCCAGATCCCCCAGGCAATAAGTAGGGGTATGTTATGATCCTTGGCGCAAGGTGCAGCTTGCCACCAATCGGTCCAAGTAGCAGAAATAGATGTCCCATGCCAAGTGAGAGAGAAAACCATTACAGATGCAACTGTGAGCCAAAATCGACAGATAACAGGGTAGTCAAGGAAAATATACATGACATCTTCGGCATGTGAGAGACAGAAGCAACATCTAGATGGAACATGGAAGGCGTGTATGATGAGATTGTCATTGGTGGGAATGAAGTTGGTGAGAATACACCACATGAGTAAACGGGCTTTGTGGGGAGCCTGCAGGTTCCAATAGAATGTCACCACCATTGCTTAATAGGGGATTCCAACGATGCACAGAGAGTGATGTAGCCAGCTTTCGGAATATATTTGCCACTGGGGGAGAGAGCCCACAAAATTTCATCATCATGATCAGTGAGCCGGATGTTTGTGGCATGAAGTGCTCTGATGTACCTATTCTAGATGGGATAAACATCAACAGGTAAAGATTATGAGCTGATAGCCAAACTTGGGCAGCCCAAGTGGTTCGAAGAGGGCCAACAACCCGAGATAGGAATAGGTAGCTAGCTTGAGCCAAATGAAGCTTGATGTCTTGAGTGAGTTCGTAATTTTGTCTGCAGCCCGACCATGAATCCTCACCCAATCTGACCTTTGTACCAGATCCGATGTTCCAAGCCAAACCTTGATTGACCAGATGGATGGATTTAGTAATAGATTTCCAGATAATCGAAGACCCCGGAATAGGGTGAATGTTTCCTCTGATCCAGTCCAAAAAAGAGTGGGGAGCAATGTATTTTGAATAAGTCACTTCTTGCCAAAGGCTGTGACCAGTAATGAGGTGCCAACCCAACTTGGCTACCAGAGAAGTAGCGAATAATGATAGATATTTTAAACCCCAACCACCCCAATCCTTTGGCTTAGTGATATGATCCCAAGCAACCTATGCAAAGATGCGATCCCGACTCGAGCCCCTCCAGAGGAATTGCCTACAGATCTGCTGAATTTTGTTGGTCACGCTCTTGGGTAGCCAAGCAAGCGAAATCCAATAAACTGGGATGGCTTCTAGGATGGATTTAATTAAAACCAGCCTGCTTGCCTGTGAAAGCCACGTATGTTTCCATATATTGATCTTGCGCTCAAATTTAGTGATCAGCCAGTTCCAGTCATTGATATTATAGTCATTTGGCTTAAGGTGAAAACCAAGATATTTTAAGCCATCCTCAATGTGCCTACTCTCAAATGGAAAGAACCGCAAGGCATGCCTGGTTTCGATAACCGAACATCGAGTCATTATGATGGTGGACTTACAGTTTTTGGGTTCCATTCTCGTGGCTTTGCAAAAAATATTCAAGATGTTGACAAATTGAGATTTGTCCTGACAAGTTCCATCTAGAAATATAATAACATCATCAACAAATAATAAATGAGTCAGTTGAATAAATTTGTTTAATTGAATGCCATGAATGGATCCATTTGATTTAGCCTGCTTCATAAGAGAGGAAAGGCCTTCCATAACAAGGAGGAAGAGGAGAGGTGAGAGGGGGAATCCTTGCCTGAGACCCCTCCCAACATGAAAAAATCAGATGCAACACCATTGATAAGAATACTGAATGTGGCATTCGTAATGCAACCCATAATCCAATTAATAAAAGAATGAGGGAAACCAGTCTGGATGAGAATGAGGTGTAGATAGTTCCAATTTACATGGTCAAATGCTTTGGTCAGATCAATTTTGAGAATGGTGCCCTTAAGCCTTTTAGTTTTGATGGAATGCACGGCCTCTTGTGCAGTTCCGATAGCTTCATGGATCTGTTTATGGTGTAGGAATGAAAATTTTTCCTTGGAAATGTGAAGTGAGATGATATGCTTGATGTGGCTGGCAATGATCTTGGAAATAATCTTATAAATATAGTTGCAGAGGGAGATAGGTTTGAAGTCTATAGTGGGGCAATCCACTTCGGGAATCAAAGCAATGAAAGTGGAGTTAAAACTATTATAAATTATACCAGTGGTTCTATTGTCCTCAATAACCTGAAGAAGGTCCTTTCCAATAAGTTCAAAGAATGATAGGTAGAATTCAATGGTCCAACCACCCGGCCCAGGAATTTTGTCCTTCTTGAACCATTTTAACACACCTTCAATCTCCCCCAATGTAACCGGTGCATTAAGATCCTCCATTTGTTCCTCCTAAACAAATCTGTGAAATGTGCGAGCAATGTGAAAAATGTCTGGCAAGTTTACATTGTGCGGAGCTCTGTATTGATTAGAGAAATGCTGGATACCCAGGTCTGCGAGCTGCGCATGTGATTTGGCCACATGACTGGTTTGATCAGTAAATACCAAATAGTGTTGATAATCCGCCTACCTTTAGCACTTTGTTGAAAAAACTTGGTGTTTTCATCCCCGACTTTTAACCAAATAGCTCTGCTCTTTAAACGTAATTCCTCCTCCCTTTTCCTAATAATAGTGGCTCTAGTGGATTCCAGAGCAATAACCCGATCTTCTGAATCCGCTGATCAGAAAACCAAATAATTCGGGCCAATAAGTTGAGCTATCTTCAATTTTTTCCATTTGAGATCCTCATCCTCCAATATCCTTTTTCCCCTTGCCCAACTGATGGTATTGGATTTGATGCGTTTAAGATTTTCATTGAAGACTCTAGCAGGATCCCGATCAGGGAGCTGAGCACATTGCTGCCACTCCTTAGTGACCAATGAGTGGAATTCAGGCTCAAGAAGCCAAGTCGCATTGAATTTGAAAGGAGCTTGGGGCTTCTGTTCTCCAGTAAGAAACTCAAAATAAATCGGTGAGTGGTTCGAGGCGCCACCTGAGCCCACCCATTGTCTAGTTCTAGCAAATTGATTAAGCAAAGGAAACTTAATGAGGAAACGATCCAGTCTCCAGGCAAGAGCCACATCCCCAGTCCGCCTGTTCCTCCAGGTAGGCGTCTTCTTAGGAAACTCAATGTATAATAAGTCAGCCAACTCCAATTGATTGGCGAAGTAATCCGATAGGGGGCTCGGAATGGCCCGCGACCCCCAAGACTCCGAGATTCTGATAGAGAAGTTCAGATCACTGCCCAATATGATGTTATTTTGATGCAATAAGGAGCAACTGAACAAGGAATCCCAAAAATCCTCTCTGTGCAGACAAGGGCCATACACATTAATCAGGGAAATAACAAGATCAAAATCTCTAGTGATAACATCCGCGCTAATGGTGCCAACCCAACCCCACTAGTTCAGAACACGAATGGTTTTGTTGTTGACACCCAAGGCACATCCCCCAAATCAACCACTGGCGTCAATGTTCGCAAAAGACCAATCCAGAAGTAGAGCATATAAAATCTTAGTAATAGATAAGCCATCCCCCAGCGTTTCTTGTAAAAAAAGTGCATCAACATGAGTAGATTGAAGAAGTCTCCTGAGAGCCAATTTTTTATCTGGGCTGGCTAAGCCCCTGCATTATAACTTTATCTAAAATAATAATAATAATAATTATGATTAATAAAAATAATAATAATGATAATTATTAATAAAAGTAATATGTATATGTATTAAAAAAACATATAACAAGATTCTTAACAATGGAGATCAACCCCACTTTATCATGGATATTTTTAATTGGTAAATAGGCTTTGTTATAAAATCATGGGCAAGCCAATGCGACGACTTATCAATATCAATGCCCAAAAAACTATAACTTATTTCATATGACACTTTTTAAAATAACTACCATTCATCTATTGCTTATTGATAATTAAATTTAAATTCTAAAAACCCTATTCTAAAAGAGACACCCTATATTATTGATTTAATTTTATGATTTATGGAATACATATGTATAATTGATTTGATTTTAATTTTTTTTATTAAAACAATTAGGATATGATAGTTATGAAGATTCTGTTCATTAAAATATAATGTAAATGAAACAATAGGAAATAATTAAATTGATATTGATTATGGATAGTACAAGTGTTAAATACAATAAAATGTAAAATACAAAATAAAAGAAATTCAAAGTTCAACATGGTGAACAAATTGCTTTGCAATATATTTGGGACATAAACAACTTTGCAATACATTTGATATGTCATAAATTTATTACCTTAGCAGTGGAATGCACATAGTTTATCTTTCGAGACACACATTGTTATTAGTTTGCATAACTATTTAAATTATTTATCAATTCTTTAAGTAAAAAAATAAGTTTGATTTAGAGTTGACACAACTGGTTATCTCTACATTGGGTATTGCTCAATTCCCAATTCCATATTTGATGGCATGACCCCATTTTGTAGCATGATGGACATTGGCCTTATTAGTCCCTTGATCACTATTAGTTTAACATTGACCAATACAATTCATAATGTTTAACTCTGAAAAATAAATGTTTTCTCATTATTATTAAAAAAACTATTATTCAAATAATTGATTGTATCATAACTTGACAATCTTATTTCAGCCTTTGCACAATGTAATGACATGTGGATAAGTACCTTAAATATTTTGTCCCATAATTTCTGAATATTGTTGTGATATTCATACATTATTTGTAAATATTTATATAGTATCTTTAAAATAGTTCATACTTATAAAAATAACATATTTACCATTAATTATTTTTTACCATATTTTAAGTAAATCTTTGCATAAAAAAAAAAAAATTGAAATAAGATGTAAATAAATAAACTTACCAAGAATTACTTCCCACCATTATTTATACAAAAGTAAATTTGTAATTAAAAACCCAGATAAAAGCATTCAACATTGCTCATATAAAATATTTTTTTTTGATAGAATAACTTAACAACTTCTTTACTTGCACGAAGATTCTTATCTCCAAAATTATTCATCCTGATATTATAGCAATCAACATTTTGTTGCACAATAACTTGAAATCGAAGATAGCATATTTCGGATTAGCTATACTTTTTGATGAAGATGAAAATCATGTTAAGACCAGAGTTGCTGGAACTCGGTAAGATTTCAAGACATAAACTACTCGGTTTTACCATTCGTGTCTCAAGTCTTTCAATTAGATCCTAATTTTACTACATAGTGATAGTAAAAGGATGCACTGATGCCTTCATCTACTATTAGTGTGGAGAGTCTTTCAATTAGATCTTAATTTTACTACATAGTGATAGTAAAAGGATGCACTGATGCTTTCATCTTTTTATAGGATGCAGGGGACTGCAATTTTTTCGTTTTCACATGTTTTTTTATTTTATTTTGTCATATATATGTAAATTGGTATTGTAGTTTAGAGGGTATATTACACCAAAGTATGCTTTGTATGGAAAATTGTTTCTCAAAGCTAATGTGTCGTTTCAAAATTTTTTTTTTTTCTGGAAGTTATGAGTGGAAAAAAACAGATTTTAATTTATCAGTTAAAACACATATTAGTTTAAAATGGGTAAGCTATTGTTTCCATTATATTTTCAATTTACAACATTTATATTAGTGAGAGCATTTCATTTGTTATGGTAGTTAGTTAAGGTAAAATTGTCATATGATTTTTAATAGATTAAAAGATTATTGGCTTGTTTTCAGTAAATGTAGTTTATTTAAGTGCAAGATGATTCAATTGTAATTGTAAATTGTTTTTGGGTCATTTTGAAATTATCGTGGAAAAATAATAATAACACTAAAATAAATGTATTATAATATAATAAAAAAGTTGGCCATTATGTATCAGATCTTTCCGTGAAAATTGGCCATTGTTAGTAAACATATTGCATATTGAATGAATCATGTAAATACATATTTTAATTCTTGTGAATTCGTTTTGGTTTGTGCTTATAAATGCCTATAATATTTTAAACTCTTTATATATATATATATATAATGGCTTAAAAAAGGTCAATATTAATCACTTAAGCGTCATTAAATGGTCCACCACTTTGGTCCGGGTTAAGTGAACCATGACATCCTTGCAATCCACGCTGCCAGATGCTGGATTTCTTCTAATTTTTTTTTCAGGAGAAAAAAACGCTGTATTATATTGATAATATAAAAACAGTACATATACCACATATAGTCTCAGCTGATAAAGAGTCTCAGCGAGAAATCAACGTATTGCCCAGTAATGCTGCTCATGTATTGAGACAGAGAAAGATAATATGGGCCTCCCCATTCCAGGGACAGATCAGTCCCTATACAAATAATCATAATCATGGAAAAGAAACAAAATTGGAGATTACAATTAGAGATGCTAATATATATTATCTCCAAAATAAGATTCATCAAAAGGAAAGAAGCATCATGATTAGGCGCTGTCTCTTCCAGGCTCGGTTGAAAAGTCTAGTAGAATGACAGTAAGGAGATGATGGTAAACTAGATAAATAGAGCCCATAAGAAAGAACAGTGACTGTGTGATACTTCAGATTCACCATGAGATAATATCACGCTCGCTTGCAATAATGAATCTCGCTCGCTCGAAATATACAGCATATACTCCTGAAAATATAACCGGCTCGCCTGTCAAATAAATAAACCCGCTCGCTTGATAGACCATGTCGTCGATAACCGTAAAGATCCTTGTCACCAGGAATTATAGCCTCGCCTGGTAAGTCAATTGTCACGCTCGCTTGATAGGCGCAATATTCTCCACCCATCCGATCGAACCAACAACGTTGAGAGTGTTCTGTGCTATAATAAAAAGGTACGCCATTACATATTGACAAACAACATACCCATCATATCATATTTGGCCCTCACAGATGAAATGTATCCGACCGGATTGGAAATTCCCATCCCGGCATGCGTGGAAATGATGCATATTGATAACATGCCACGGACATATAAAAACATGATAACCAGGCAAAACATCAGACAGAACATAAAGGATAAAAGGATACAAAATGTCAAAAAAACCGGAGAAACCGCCATCTATGGAATGTGGATCTGGTCCTGCCAGAAGGGGAGACCGTCTCTAATATGCTTGACATACATAATCCCATATTCAGAGATAATCCCCTTCCTGGAAAGATCATCTGCCCTTGTATTGTTCTCGCGGAAGATGTGGGAGATTGGAGGCTTGTTCAACCGATTCCATAAACTCCGAGTCCTCCCAATCCATCCAGATAATTCCGGGCAATTCATAGCCATATTGTTTGTAATCCAGCCAATGACGACCTGAGAATCACCGTATACATGCACATTCTGCAGTTGTAAATTTGTGGCTGCCAACAGAGCACCCCATAGTGCTAAGATTTCGGCTTTGTTGTTTGTGCCCATGCCCCCGTTCCAGTATATGACAATTCTTTCCCTTTGCGAGAGCTTAATCCACGCTCCACATCCCATGACGCCCTCAGCACATGCACCATCAAAATAAATAGCAGGAATAGCCATTTCATGAGGCCTCAGGCGATAGGAAAAATCCACTATAGCCGATTGTGGAGATGGTCGATCTTCAATCCACCTGTTGATAGCAGCATAGATCCTAGGGATATGGAAAGGAACGCCTTGGAAAACCATATTATTTCTCCCTAACCATACCTCCCAGATGAGAAAAAATGGGAGGGACCTGTATTTACCACGGAGTTTATCCCATTCCAGCGCAGAAGATATAAAATCATCAGGAATCCATCCCTGACCCATGAGATGGGAAGAGAAAAGTCTCCATAGGCTTTTGATAACAGGGCATAAGAAGAAAAGGTGGCTAATGGTCTCCTCTGGATTTCTTCTAATTTATCTCCCTCTCATAAATTATTATGTATAAAGATTGAAACTTTGGATTGTAATCCACGCTGCCAGATGCTGGATTTCTTCTAATTTATCTCCCTCTCATAAATTATTATGTATAAAGATTGAAACTTTGGATTGTAGAGAAAATAAAATCGAGATGTCCACGTGGCCTGTAAGTTCGAGTGTTAGTTTGAACCATTTTATGTACAACCTTTGATCCCTTACATGAAGAGATCGAACTCACAACTTTATCTTCATCTCTTCACATTGAATCTAAATTTCAAAATTTTTAATTTAAATAAATTTTAGGTTTAAGGTTATTATATTTAATGGATAATAATAAAAAATGTATTATATTATTTAAAATAAATTATAAATAATTATATTGAAAATAAAATATTTTTTTTAATCTAAACATAATTTGGAAAGTGATTTATTATTAGGTATTATTCCTTTATAATATTATAAAGATGATTATTGTAAAATAAAAACAAATTATATAATATGATGTTGAAATTTTTCAATAATATTTTATTAGATTAAAAAAAAATATTTTGTTGGAGTTGTTTAAACTTATAATAAATTTATTTGAATTCAAGGAATTCAACAATACAAAGGGTTAGAGTATTTATTGCTTTGAAATTTGGATGATTTGAGTTGATTTAAAACTTGAAAAAACTCTTAAGTACATTGTTTCACTATGTCTCAACCTTCCATAATGATTGAACTTCACTCATAAATGCAAAAATTGAATAAATGCAACGAGGTTACCATTCTTCTCCTATATGTTAAATATTAGAAGTCAACAATCTAATAATAACTATGATGAGAGGACAATAACACATTACAAAATTGCATCATTTACTACTACATAAATGTAACAACAACCAAAGTGGATAATTATGCTTCCTTTACTCAACATCCACTTTCTAGGCTCCAAATAAGTATTTTTTCATCTAAAAATAGGTACAAAAGTCAACTTTCTTAAATATAAAAATGAGAAAGGATCCAATAAGAGAATGAAGATCTCAAAAAGACATAAAATTATACAATAGAAATATTGATCAAGGTAAAACCATTAGAAAACAATCTAATTGTTGTTGTAAAATCACACAATTGAGTCATGCCTAAGCTCGAACTATGCAAATAAACAATCAAAATTCAATATTTTTACCTTACTTGAGAAATTGGTTATATATGTGTAATTAATTTATTAATAAAGGTTGAGAAATTTTTTGTTTAATTAATTAGTTTTAAATTTTTAAGTTAAAAAAAAATTGAAATATTATGAATTTTAATAATTATATAATTTTATTTTATTATTTTTATTATTATTATTTAAATTAAATATATTTTAAACTAAAAATTATATAACATTGTATAAAAAACAATTACAATAAGAATTATTTACATGTATAGAATAAATATTTCTTTATTCATATTGATTATTCTTTTTATCTATCTCATTCTGGTTTTCAAGCTCTTGTGGTTATCAATTGATGAAGAGGAATTTAGAACGAATGAATGAAGGACTGAAAGAAGGAATTAGGTCTTATTTATAATTTAATCTTTTACTTACTAAAAATAAGTAAATGATAAACTTATTATATTATATCCTATTCTGGTTTTCAACCTCTTGTGGTTATCAATTGATGAAGAGGAATATGGAATGAATGAATGAAGGACTGAAAGAAGGAATTAGGTCTTATTTATAATTTAATCTTTTACTTACTAAAAATAATTAAATGATAAACTTATTATATTATATCCTCAAATGTATGGAAATGGTTGGTTGAAATATTTACTTTCCTTATGATACATCTCACATTGCCAACAAAAAAAATAAAAAATTATAGCCTCATTTTAAAGTATTATTGTTATTATTATAAAACAATCAAATTATATATAAATTAGTATATTAAAAGAACATGCATGCAACAAGATTTTTTTATCATGGACATTCCTCTCATTTTACCATGGAGATTCATAATCTATTGACGTTTCTAACCATCTAATGTGGTTAATCCTCAAGGCAAAGGTTACTTAATTTTATACATCTTTTTAATTTAATTTGATGATACTTTTTAAATTAAGCAAAAATTACATAACTACTTTCGAAATAAATCTCAACCCTCTATCTCAACTACTACTAAAACTAGCACAACCATATAAATAAAATAACTGACCAACAATTGCTGATATGCATGAATCTATAAGAGGCATGAAAACATTTTATCATTCATATCAAGTTTGCTAAAATTAAAAAAAAAAAAAAAACATAAAATCAACTGAATTATAACTTATGTGAAATAATAATAATTAATATATAAGTTAAGTAGATATATATATTTTAAAAAAAAGTGTAACAAGATTCTTAACAATGAAGATCCACTCCCACTTTATCATGTATATTCTTAATGTGTAAATAGGCTTTGTTATAAAATCATGGGCAAGCCAATACTATGACTTATCAATACCAATGCCCAAAAAACCATAACTCATTTCATATGACACTTGTTTAAATGAATTTTTTTTAATTAATGAATTGAATTAAAAGGGAAAAAAAATGCATAACTACTTTTGAAATAAATCTCAACATTTGATTTGTGTATATTATTAAGAATATTCTATAATATTTTATGGAGATTAAATCTTTACCATCCAACTAATAATTATTGATAATTAAATTAAAATTCTGGAAACCTTGTTTCAAGATAGACATTTACCAAGGCATAGATATTTTGTGGATATTCTGTAAATGTTAAATGCATTAAATACCTACCATTCATCTGTTACTGATTGATAATTAAATGTAAATTCTAAATAAACTATTTCAAAATAGACAAGCTATGGAATACATATGTTTAATGGATTTGATTTTAATATTTTTTATTAAAAAAGTTAGGATATGATAGATATGAATATTTTGTTCATTAAAATCTAATGTAAATGAAACAAGATGAAACCATTAAATTGATATTGATTATGTATCGTACACGTGTTTAGTACAATAAAATGTAAAATACAAAATAAAAGAAATTCAAAGTTCAAAATAGTGAACAAATTGCTTTGCAATACATTTGGGAGGTAAACAATTTTGCAATACATTTGATATGGACTGCACATAGTTTATCTTCCGAGACACACATTGTTATTAGTTTGCATAACTGTTTAAATTATTTATCAATTTTTTAAGAAAAAAATATGAGTTTGATTTAGAGTTTGTACAAATAGTTATATCTCAATTCCCAATTTCATATTTGATGACATGACCCAATTTTGTTACATGATGGATATTGACTTTATTAGTCCCTTGATCACTATTAATTTAACATTGACCAATACAATTCATAATGTTTAACTGTGGAAAATAAATGTTTTCTCAATATTATTAAAAAAATTATTTTTCAAATAATTAATTGGATCATAATTTGAGGGTCACATTGCAGCCTTTGCACAATGTAATGACATGTGGATAAGCACCTTAAATATCTTGTCTCATAATTTCTGAATAATGTTGTGATATTCATACATGATTTTTAAATATTTATATAAGATCTTCTTCTTAAATATTTTTCTCTATGTTACCTAACAAACCTGACCCTCTCACTCGTATCAAATTTATATAATATTGGTTAAACTTATGTAATTCAACATAAAATAATTAACCCAATTTATATAAATAAATTGGATAGTTTGCCAATTTGACAATGTATTTTGGTACTGTAACCATAGAGATTATACAAACAAGAAAATGTTATGGACATGATTGATCCAACAATAATTGAAAGTCTCATCACTTCGTCCCATCAATGTCTCCAGTAAACTTATGCTTTCAATAAAGAAAATGTTGTGGACATGATTAATCCAGCCAGAATTAAAAGTAGGCATCACTTCGTCCCATCAATGTCTTCAATAAAATTATGCTTTCAACTAATTTTATTGTTTTACCCGAACCAACGAAACCTGCTTTTGTGAGTTGTGGTTCTTCTAGTGATACTAGGCTGTCACGTATATTTGCAACCGTATCTTCTTCTTCTCAATCGCACACTCCTCGAGCTCCCCTCCCCGATCAAATGCCGATGCCTCAATTAGATTCTATGTTTGCATAACTGTTATGCTGCCCAAACACACTATACATATCAACATTGCTGTCACAACATAGCTGATAAAAATGGAGGTGAGCTGGTTAATGCAAGTGTATTATGCTTGATTTTTTTTTTCATAGTTTTATAATAATTTTAAAATATATAGATATTAAATTAAGTATTTATAATTAAAATTTATTTTTATTTTTATTTTTAAATTAATTAAATAATAATATTAAATTGAATAATTTTATTATGGAAGTGAGTTGGTTGATACCATTTATAATTTTTATTATTTTAATTTTAAAATATCTACAAAATATTCATGAAAATTGTGAAATTTACTTTAAAATACTAAAAGTATACACCAATCTCTATTGAGTACTTAGAAAATAATTTTACATAATTTTAATTTTAAAAATATCTCTAAAATATTCGTGAAAATTGTGAAATTTACCTCAAAATACCAAATGTATACACCAATATCCATTTAACACCCAAAAATAACAATACGTCTGTGAAATACATGTCAAAACAATTAAATTTAGCATATGAATACTAAAGCTATAAACCAATGTCCATGGAGCACCCAGAAATTGCAATACATTGGTCTATCCTGTTATATAATGGAGACTTACAAAATCACTAAACATTTGTCTATCTTGTTATATAACCGAAACTTACAAAATCACTAAATACAATCCCATTTCACTTGACTAAATCAATCTCCATGGACTATTTCATCTACTAAACATAAATCAGTTACTTTTAAGACACTCATAAATACGATGAAAACTTAGTATATTAAACAAATTTTAATAGGTGCATCTTTAACTTCAACATAGGCCCCATGATTTATAAGGCTTAAATAAGCAATATTGCACTAAGATTCCATCGTAGCATGGTCCTTGCCTTTTGTTGATATTTTTATGTCTTTCAACACTTGTTAGAAACATCAATTAGTGCTATATGCTACTGCCTTAAGTAGCTTTCTTTGCAACATTTGGTGCAATTGCTAATTTAATTACCAATAATTTTTAGGTGGATGGTATAGTTTTAACCTCCATAGAATATTCTAGAAAATTTTTAATAGTATTCACAAATCAAAGGTTGATTTTTATCTCCAAAGTAATAATGCCATTTTTTTTTGTTTTTTTAATTATTTAAAAAAATGTGATACTAAATGAGTTATGGTTTTTTGAGCATGTGGTATTGAAATCATGGTATTAGTCCATGGTATTATAACAAATACTATTCACCAGGTAGACATGAATCTCAATAGTTAAGAATCATGTATATGTTTAACTTATATTATTATTATTTATAACTAGCTTAGATTCATCTTAACTACAAGAGGGATCAAATATCTTTTCACTTAAAAAAATGTTTGCATGTCAAGGTATTTGATCCCTTTAGGTGTTTGGTTGACTCAAAGTTAAGATGAATATAGATTGGTTAATTATTAATTATAAATATTATTATTATTAATTATTTATATTTTAAATTTTTACCAATTCAAAATGTTAAATATGACATTACAACATCTCAACCATATTGTCACAATTAATAATAATAATAATAATTTAAAATAAATTTGTCATTTAGTTAAATTTTTATTTTAGAAAAGTGAGATGTATAATGAAGTATTTGATGCTTATCATGAAAAACCATTTAATTTATATAATTATACTAGTATATGCCACATATAAACACATATATACTCTCTCTTTCTCTACATAAAAAAAGTTGAGAGTGAAATTTCCATCCTACCAAACACCACATTATTTAAAACGTTAACAATTATTCTTTGTTAGAGAGAGAAATATTACTCTCTCTAACCAAGTGAGAAAATTATTTTAGTTAATTGGCACGTTGAAATATTGTATTGCTCATTCCTCAGATTTTGGAGATTGAAAGATTGCATGAATAAGCTATCTCAGTTTACCAAATATTTCATTGTGACCATTGTTAAGGTTTTCGAGATTGAAAAATTTCCTAAATAAATGATCTCACTTTATCTGACGGTTTTTTTTTAAATGAATAAATGCTACTATATCAGTAATTCTCTAATAGTGGCGGTGTGCGCTCTGTTAGCCCCCTATAAATTTCTTGACAAGCAATCAGGGGGCTAAATTGTTTTTTGAGCCTTCAAGGAAATGAATTTTTCCTGAAAACACATCATCCTTGAAAGCCTCTTCATACCCTCTGCCCTTGGTATAAGTCCACTGCTGTTTCCAAGCATCTCTGTTGTGAAAAGAATGTCCAAAGGCCTGTCCCCTTATTTCATCTTCACTAAGCCCCTGTTTTCCTCTCTTTTTCCCTCCCCTATCCCTCTAAATTATCCCAAGACTCCCTTTGAATCCTACACACACCCCTTGTTTGGTTCACAACCCCTTTTTACCTTTATCGTTACCTCTTTCTGGCCTCAAATTTCATTAAAAACGGGCCAAAACCCACTTTCCATCTTACAACAGGCCTAGCCCCTTTGGGCTCAGCCCTAGAACCCTTTTCCCCCACATGACCTGGGCGCTAGAACCACGCGCTAGCTCGAAAAGTGCTTATCGCGTTCTGATTAATATGGTTCATAAGCGTTCTTCCCACCTTCGATTTCCTGTAATCTAACGGTTGTCGCTAAGTCTCATCGCGCCCGTGGCCCCCTCGTTCACCCCTCCGACTGCATATCCACTGTCGATCTAATCCGCAGATCGACGGCCCACCTTTCATCCACCCCGGTGGCCCCCGCAATTGCGTCACCGTTACAAACCGCCGGTTTCTATCGCACCGCCTTTGGAAGGTGGGCAGTATTTTTCATTTCGCAGCGATGCCATTCACCGCAGGACATGTGTCTTTGAGCACTGTTTAATAACTGCCCCCCATCGCGCATTAACATTCGTCCGCAAATCCGGCGCGATATTGTTGTACACCGTCCAATCTGGGGCGGACCATCCGACGGTGATCGCTCCTCCAAGATGCTCGGGGGATAATCAAAGCAAAAGGGACCCCTGGCCCACCATCTGTCGCCCTCCGATGCATTTTCCACCATCGATCTCCTCATGAGATTGGGCGGTTAGAATTGACTGCATGCCCCGCCATTGACCGGGTCTTGCCACATCACCCATTCCACGTGTTTGTTGCATTTCCTTCCGTCCCCTTTATATTTCGTCTAAAGGTCAAAGTGTCAAAGTTTCGCGTTAAAATTTTGCTGCACTCCGCCAACTTTCACCAGTCCATTTCTCCACTGTTTGCTGCATTTTCCACCATCATCCTGCACTGTTCCACCATTTCATCAGGCTGTGCTGCCATTCTCATTGTTCCCATTGCGTCCACCCTTCCCATGCATGGTTTTCTTGACGGGTTTGTGTGTTTTGCAGGGTACCGGCATTACACGACTGCCATGATTCACAGTCACTAATACAGTGACAAAAAACGCAGGGAAGACCATGTGTAGTGATCGAAATTATGAAGGAGGGCTTGGGAAGGTGTTGTGACATGACTTTCATTAAAGGAGCAGAGTAAAACTCTGTAAAACCTTCCCAGAACCATTAAAGCGCAGATTTCGCAGACAGAGACAGGAATGGAGCAGCAAAAGAGTATCAGTGAAAGATCAGAGAATTTAAGACCTTTAAGCGGAGATTTTGAGCCTTAATCTGATAATTTAAAGGCAGGTACTAGATCGAAGACCCCATGGATCACTCAGAAGATCCAATGCACATAAAATCATATCATCAGGGTGTCTATATTAGCAGAATGTCTCCTCCTGAGAAAGGACATAGTACTCATACGATTTTGGTTTACGTTGTGTCCATGAGAAGTTCCCCCCTTGACAATAGTCCTATGATATCAGAAGCATTTGTTACACAGTATGGCAGGCCCTGGCATCATTATTCTACCTTTTTGTTTAGTTCACCAAAAGTATTGCAGAGGGTTACAACAAGTACATCAAAGTCATACCTAGAGTAAATTGCAGCCTGACGAAGACCACTGTTTCATCCATAGAGTACCAGAGATAAATGCCCAGAATTTAAAACAGAAGGGAGCCTCAGCCCTCTTCCTCTTCTGAGTTTTAATGCTACTTTTAGTTTTCCACCTACCTCCTCTGCCTCTCTTTCAGCTATAAAATTCATGAAGAAACTCATTGTAAGGTTGTTGATTGGCTATCTGCGAATTGCAAGCTGTTTTCTCTTAAGACATGTTATCTGTGTAAAGTTGTAAGATAGGCTGAGGAAGATGTTTTCAGACTGAATATCAAGCTATTGGTAATGTTGTACTTGACTGGTGTTTCTCTTTAATATGACAAGCACATTTCTTTGGATCCTGATTTAAAGCAGCGGTGATGTTTTCTGTCTTTGTCTATGTTTTTCCTTTTAGTTCATTACATTTCATTTCTTCTGGCACACATCAGAAATCTGGCATAGGACTTACCCTCGTTAGGTACCCTATGTTTCTGCTCTCCCTGCCTTCAATGTTTTCTGTTGTATGTGTTATCTGAGGATTGATTTCAAGCTAATTTAACCAGTGTAGTGGTTCCATATGCTGCTAGCTGATGTATGAATTAATGAATTTGTTCTTAGATGTTCTTGGCAGGTTTTAATTAAATGAATTGGGATACTGGGAGTTTAGAACTCCGTCTCTGTCTCACTAGGATCCTTTTCAATTAATTGAACCTTCCTAAGATCCCTTAAGCTGGGGGCCGAAGCATTGAGAGTTCAAAGTCTCTCTCTGATCTCAGGTTTTCAACTTTGTGTCCAAATCTTTAATGTTTCCTTGTCTGAAGAGTTAGCCTTTAGGTTTTAGATCACAGGTTGTCCAATGGCATGTCCTGTCCCTGGATATGATTTCTGAAGGTCACATTGGAGGTTTCCTTGCTTTCACCTTCTCTCTTACCATTTCATGCCACATTATCATCTTTAAGATCCAATGCTTTAGATGACTAGCCCAACTGAAAGCCTGCACATTGAATAGCAAGTAAACCCTTTCCTGAATCCATTGCCCAATGGTATTGAATGTTCTCTGAATCATCCCTCCTTTGCCTAAGATCCTCTTTTCCCATCCTTGTCTTATATTGAACCCTTCTTTCCAGATTCCCAACAACCAAACATACAACAAACAAACCTTGTGACTATAACTAGCCTAATATCTTAACTTCGAGCTTCAAAGACATAAAACCTTTGCTTACACAGAGAGATCCCTCTCTGGACCCAGGAGGGCTAGATCCTAGGGTCTGAAAGTGGTTCTGATGTTGTCTCATCTTCTGGTCTTGCCAATCTAGCCAAAACATGGGAACCCCAACATAATGGTGGCTCTGCTGGGGAATTGAGTGAATTTCACCTTAAACATTCTTAGGCACTCAAAGACCCAAGATCTTTGATTAGATTGGCACCCAATTACTAATGGTGGACAACAGCCTACTTCAAACAGTCAAATTCATCCACCTGGCGACTCCACACTCCATAACTCTCAAAGACTCCACTGGAGGAAGAACCTGAGATATGGCCAGACCTCATAGGAGGATAGAACATTTGGGTTGGATTTTGTTTAAAGAATTCATTGTTTTTATCTATCACTATGTTCTGCCCTACTTCAAGCCCGATCAAGTGTACAAAGATGAGACCCACATTGAGTATGGGAAAGATCTCAAGTCTCAGTCTTCAGACCATGAGCAGACCTGTATTCCTGTGAAAGACCTGGTGGAACAAGAGCCTCATGGCGTATCTCTCACTCCTAAAGAAACTTCAAGCAGTCATGGGCCTCTTGTTGCACCACCTACCCCTACAAAGGTCATAGAAAGATACAAGCCTCTGGTTTTGCCTCTTTTCTTCCAACCCCTTCCTGCAGAGCTTATAAACCAGCTGCCTCTTTTTGATGGAAAAAAAAAAGGGCCACTGCTGAAGAACATGTTCAAAATCTCGAGGATTTACTTGACTCGTATGAAATAGAGGAAGATGATGTGCGCATTAGAATGTTTGCCTTGTCATTACAAGGAAATTTTAAGAGTTGGTTCAAAGGCCTCCCAGCGACAAGCATTTTCAGCTTTCATCAATTTTCTCAAGTTTTCCTTGATAAATGGCAGCCCCGAAGAATGTTCTCTTCATCCTAGAAGAGTATCAAAATTTGAAAAGGCAGCCAGGAGAGACCGTACAAGAATTTTCAGCCAGGTTCAATAAGGTATATCGCGCAATACTCGCTAGCATAAAACCACCCTTGGGATGGGCTCTACTGCACTATCCTAGTTCTTTTGACCTCGAGGTGGAATTCCATATAAGAGAAAGAGAGCCTTCGAGCCTGGAGGAAATTCAGAGCATAGAAATTACTGTCGAATACAACATAAAGTGCAGGGAGGAAAGATTAAAAGCAACAAAGAAAGATCGGGCAGAGCAAATAGCGCATATCTCTTTAGAGAACAAGTTGGAAAGATTGATAGAGACCGCCGATGCCCTGCTAAACATAGAAGAGGAAGAACACGAGTTTGAAACCAGAAATGATGATAAGAAGAGACCTACACCTTGTCCTCAAGAAAAACAAACCAGACCACTGCAAGACATGAGTTACATGCAAAGCATGTATGATGAACACGAGTTTGAATCAGAAGATGACCTTGCAGACTATTTTGAAGAAAGGCTTGCTGAAGATCCGATGGATTCAGCTGGTGACATTGCTTATAAATATGATTCCTCTAACATTGATCTGTCTGATGATAATTTTTTCCAAAGGGAAACTGAGCTTGCGGGGCCATCATCAGTAGATTCAGGGGAGGAAGATCGTGACCATTCACTTCAAGAAAATGATGAGACAATGCAGGCCATCTATGATACTGATGAAGAAAGCGTTGAAAGCATGATAGCAGATGAAGATTCATTGAATCTTCACTCTGTTATATATCAAATCATCAGTAATAATTTCAAAGAAGATGGAAGCCAGCAGCTCTTCAACGCAGAGGACAAGGGAAAAGGACATGAAGAAAATATTGAGCAAGATGAATATCTGGAGCCTTCGCCTGAAAGGGTCAAGGTAATCAAAGCAACCCCTGCTCAAGAATATGTTAATTTTTTCACAGATTTTAGTTCACTTTAGCCGAACCGGCCAGGGGCAGAAGAGGACAGCCCTGTCATATATGATGAGCCCTCCAGTTCAGGCTGCAATGAAGATGAGGGAGATCTTCTTTCCCACATACATCTTTGTCTTGATCCAGTGGAAGAAGAGGTATGCTTGGTTGATACTTACCCACCAAAGACTCCTAACCAGGAAAAAGAAGAGTGTGATTATAGAGGCCACATTGTAGATGAAGTGGTTGAAACTGTCCGGGATGCAGACAGCCTACTAGTCATGGAAGGCCTTAAAGAAGAAATTGTACATCATATGTTTATTTATCCTGTGGCAGAGTACATGGAGGCCCTGATTAGCTCAAATTCTCCAGCATTGATCCTTCACCAGGGCCAGATTCATCAGGAGTGGTCATCACCGATGGTGACCTCAGTTTTGAAGAACCACAGGCAGAGCACCCTGTGGTTGTCTCTGATGAGCAATCAGTGCTCCTATCCTTTTTTGTTACTGCTTGACTGGCTGCACTGGCATTATTGTATCACCTAGAGCCTCAGAGATTTCCAGGTTAGAGTAGGGTAGGTAGGAAAAGCTCAATAAAGCTCAGTATGTGAGCATGTAGTTATTTGTTTTAATTTCTGCAAAGTCCAGCAAGCCAGGCAGTCTAATCCTGGCTTGACTGTTTTTTCAATTTATGTCTTAGAATATAGAGAAGAAATCTGCTAGACAGTTTAATCCTAGCAGGTATTAGATTAGGTAGAGAAGCTATGAGGCCAACAGTTTAATCTGGTCTCATGGAGCAATAAGGGTAGAAATAGAGTAGGTTTATTTTCTTGTTTGTAAAAAATAAATGATGAAAAGGGTCTGCTAGTCCAAATGCACCCTGGAAGAGAAAATGATAGGACTATAGTCTGGGTAGGTAGATTGTTTGGGAATGTTTCTGCTGATCTACCATGTTTGTGGAAGCTGAAAATCAAAGAAGGAAGATGGCTCAAAGATCAGGCATGTGGCCTACCTCAAAGATCATTTCTGGATTCTTGACTCCTTCAATAAGAAGTCATCCCCATGTGGAGCCACTGTTAGCCCCCTATAAATTTCTTGACAAGCAAGCATGGGGCTAAATTGTTTTTTGAGCCTTCAAGGAAATGCATTTTTCCTGAAAACACATAATCCTTGAAAGCCTCTTCATACCCTCTGCCCTTGGTATAAGTCCACTACTGTTTCCAAGCATCTCTGTTGCAAAAAGAATGTCCAAAGGCTTGTCCCCTTATTTCATCTTCACTAAGCCCTCATTTCCCTCTATTTTTCCCTCCCCTATCCCTCTAAATTATCCCAAGACCCCCTTTGAATCCTACACACACCCCTTGTTTGGTTCACAACCCCTTTTTCCCTTTACCGTTACCTCTTTCTGGCCTCAAATTTCATTAAAAACGGGCCAAAACCCACTTTCCATCTTACAACAGGCCTAGCCCCTTTGGGCTCAGCCCTAGAACCCTTTTCCCCCACATGACCTGGGCGCTAGAACCACGCGCTAGCCCGAAAAGCGCTTATCGCGATCTGATTAATATGGTTCATAAGCGTTCTTCCCACCGTCGATTTCCTGTAATCCAACGGTTGTCGCTAGGTCTCATCGCACACGTGGCCCCCTCGTTCACCCCTCTGACCGCATATCCACCGTCGATCTAATCCTCAGATCGATGACCCACCTTTCATCTGCCCCGGTGGCCCCCGCAATCGCGTCACCGTTGCAAACCACCGGTTTCTACCGCACCGCCTTTGGAAGGTGGGCGATATTTTTCATTTCGTAGCGATGTCATTCATCGCAGGACACGTGTCTTTGAGCACTGTTTAAAAACCGCCCCCCATCATGCATTAACATTCATCCGCAGATCCGGCACGATATTGTTGTATATCGTCCGATCTGGGGTGGACCATCTGATGGCGATCGCTCCTCCAAGATGCTTGGGGGATAATCAAAGCAAAAGGGACCCCTGGCCCACCATCTATCGCCCTCCGATGCATTTTCCACCGTCGATCTCCTCATGAGATCGGACGGTTAGAATTGACTGCATGCCCCGCCATTGATCGGGTCTCGCCACGTCACCCATTCCACGTGTTTGTTGCATTTCCGTCCGTCCCCTTTATATTTCGTCCAAAGGTCAAAGTGTCAAAGTTTCGCATTAAAATTTTGCTACACTCCGCCAACTTTCACCAGTCCATTTCTCCACTGTTCGCTGCATTTTCACCATCATCCTGTACTATTCCACCATTTCATTAGGCTGTGCTGCCATTCTCATTGTTCCCATTGCGTCCACCCTTCCCATGCATGGTTTTCTTGACGAGTTTGTGTGTTTTGCAGGGTACTGGCGTTAGACGACCGGCATGATTCACAGTCACTGTTACAGTGAAAAAAAACGCAGGTAAGACCATGTGCAGTGATTGAAATTATGAAGGAGGGCCTGGGAAGGTGTTGTGACATGACTTTCATTAAAGGAGAAGAGTAAAACTTTGTAAAACCTTCCCAGAACCATTAAAGCGTAGATTTCGCAGACAAAGATAGGAATGGAGCAGCAAAAGAGTATCAGTGAAAGATCAGAGAATTTAAGACCTTTAAGCGGAGATTTTGAGCCTTAATCCGATAATTTAAAGGCAGGTACCAGATCGAAGACCCCATGGATCACTCAGAAGATCCAATGCACAGAAAATCATATCATCAGGGTGTCTATATTAGCAAAATGTCTCCTCCTGAGAAAGGACATAGTACTCATACGATTTTGGTTTACGTTGTGTCCATGAGAAGTTTCCCCCCTGAAAACAGTCCTATGATATCAGAAGAATTTTTTACACAGTATGGCAGGCCCTGGCATCATTATTCTACCTTTTTGTTTAGTTCACCAGAAGTATTGCAGAGGGTTATAGCAAGTACATCAAAGTCATACCTGGAGTAAATTGCAGCCTGACGAAGACCACTAATTCATCCATAGAGTACCAGAGATAAATGCCCAGAATTTAAAACAGAAGGGAGCCTCGACCCTCTTCCTCTTCTGAGTTTTAATGCTACATTTAGTTTTCCACCTACCTCCTGTGCCTCTCTTTCATCTATAAAATTCATGAAGAAACTCATTGTAAGGTTGTTGATCGGCTATCTGCGAATTGCAAGCTGTTTTCTCTTAGGACATGTTATCTGTGTAAGTTGTAAGATAGGCTGAGGAAGATGTTTTCAGACTGAATATCAAGATATTGGTAATGTTGTACTTGACTGGTGTTTCTCTTTAATATGACAAGCACATTTCTTTGGATCCTGATTTAAAGCAGCGGTGATGTTTTCTGTCTTTGTCTATGTTTTTCCTTTTAGTTCATTACATTTCATTTCTTCTGGCATGCATCAGAAATCTGGCATAGGACTTACCCTCGTTAGATACCCTATGTTTCTGCTCTCCCTGCCTTCAATGTTTTCTGCTGTATGTGTTATCTGAGGATTGATTTCAAGCTAATTTAACCAGTGTAGTGGTTCCATATGCTGCTAGCTGATGTATGAATTAATGAATCTGTTATTAGATGTTCTTGGCAGGTTTTAATTGAATGAATTGGGATACTGGGAGTTTAGAACTCTGTCTCTGTCTCACTAAGATCCTTTTCAATGAATTTAACCTTCCTAAGATCCCTTAAGCTGGGGGCCGAAGCATTGAGAGTTCAAAGTCTCTCTCTGATCTCAGGTTTTCATCTTTATGTCCAAATCTTTAATGTTTCCTTGTCTGAAGAGTTAGCCTTTAGGTTTTAGATCACAGGTTGTCCAATGGCTTGTCCCTATCCCTGGATATGATTTCTGAAGGTCACCTTGAAGGTTTCCTTGCTTTCACCTTCTCTCTTACCATTTCATGCCACACTATCATCTTTAAGATCCAATGCTTTAGATGACTAGCCCAATTGAAAGCCTGCACGTTGAATAGCAAGTAAACCCTTTCCTGACTCCATTGCCCAATGGTATTGAATGTTCTCTGAATCATCCCTCCTTTGCCGAAGATCCTCTTTTCCCATCCTTGTCTTATATTGAACCCTTCTTTCCAGATTCCCAACAACCAAACATACAACAAACAAACCCTGTGATTATAACTAGCCTAATATCTTAACTTCGAGCTTCAAAGACATAAAACTTTTGCTTACACATAGAGATCCCTCTCTGGACCTGGGAGGGCTAGATCCTAGGGTCTGAAAGTGGTTCTGATGTTGTCTCATCTTCTGGTCTTGCCAATCTGGCCAAAACATGGGAATCCCAACACGCTCTTTACTTCTGTTTGGATGTATCTATTTTTCAAAACTCTTGGAAGGCTATTAGCAAAGTACATTTCTTAGAATTATTTTAAAGTTTTTGGTAAGATACTAAGTGACTAGAATTCATAATAAATAACCTTAAATTCACTTTAAATGTATTTTATATTAGTAATTCTCTAATAGTGGTGGTGTGCTCTCTTTAATTTTTTTTGGATATATCTATTTTTCAAAATTCTTGGAAGGCTATTAGCAAAGTACATTTCTTAGAATTGTTTTAAATTTTTTAGTAAGATACTAAGTGGTTTTTCTAGAATTCATAATAGATAACCTTAAATTCACTTTAAATGTATTTTATATCTATTGAATAAAATTCTTAATTGATTCTATATGTCTAAAGAATATATATGAGGTATTAGTCTTCCTTTTTTAATCCATTATAAACTTAAATTTGGTTTTCTTTTATGTTTTAAAATAAATTTAAAATTTAACCATATTATATATACTTTTGAGTTATGAAAAGTCAAAGACTTAGATGTAGTCGCATTTGATGTGAAAATAATCTTGATATCAATTGTCTAGTTTATTTCATTCACATCTTAATTAGGGTGTGTCACGACCCCACAACCTCTTACGGTTACAAGGCACCTTTTTGGGTGCACTACGATCCCTTGGGTGTGCAACACTAACGTGTTTCAAAAATTCCTAGTGTAGCATAATATTACTTCACCCATACTACACTTCGCAATGTAATTACTAGTGTTATTCTCTATATTTATATTAATGTGCAGAATTCATCAAACATAAAGCAATAATGACATTTTCACATCATCTTCCATTAACATAAATCATGGAGATCATATGCAAGGTAATAACATCATCATAAGTGTCAACTAAGTTTATCTCGAATGGTACGGATAAATGATTGGGAACCTCCCATCTAGATTCAATTCCCAAAAGTGACATCATGAACTTTGATGCAATGGATGAAACATGTATATTTATCATATGAAATATATGGATAATTATTTGTTTAAAAAAAAATACAACATCATCATAAGCATGCACAATTTCAATGGAAACAACCCTTCGACCTTCTGATTTTATTATAATATGTATTTACAATAATTCCCCTAGACAATGGCTTGGTTCAACCAATAATTGAAGCTAGAAACCCAAAATATATAAGGAAAACCAACCACAAAACCCGATGAACCAATTGGGCCACCCCACCACCCTACTGTAGGTTGTCCTTTCTTATGTAATGGATCATATTCACCCTTCGGTTGGATCGTCCTTGTCCGTGGGCCCTGCTATATCATAGAAAGAAGTCCCTATTATTGCCTCCCACTTTCGTTCGCACCTCATTCCTCTCCACACGAGGTGCCCTCACCCCATCCCATTCTACCGAGATCCTTTTGGTTCTCCTTCATTTCTTCTTCCCCTCCTTTTGTTCCACAATTTGTCTATATATACCACATGATACTTCACCATTCAATTCATATTCTTTTTCTTGTGTAGTTCAGCTTGGTCGAGCCAACATTTGTTTTATTCTATTGGGTGCCAAATTTCGTTTCGCCCCCTCGACTCACCATGTTGTCTCAGTCGACACCAAATTTTGACTTGCTCATCTGGGTGACTCCAAATTTCAACTCAGCTACCTTGGTGATGCCAAATTTCAGCTCACTCTTATTAGGGACTTGGCCCATGATCTTTCCACTAGGGCGACCCCTCCTTGGTCCATCTCATCTCAAGCCGACCTTGTCCACTACTTGGTTGCTCGTGTTAGTCATCAGTAATTTTTACCATCTGTAGATGACTAAATATTGGTTTATATTTCTAAAAACAACATTCTTTGAACATTGTGAGTTTTAGAAATCTCGCTGCCTTCATTATCCTTAGAGTAAAATTTTCACTATTCTACCATTTTTCCATTTCAGGGTCACCTGCCACTCCTAAAAGACTCCTTATGGGCGTGTGTCACTCATCTTCATCCTTTTTCTTGCCTATGACCTCATCACTCTATTTTTACCTTGCCCATAACTCCATTTTCCATCTAGGGTTTGCTACAAGCCAAATCATTCCCATGTTCCCTAGATTCATCAAGCATTGATGGTCTCAAAAATATCTTTGTAGGCTTTTTAGATAAATAAAGTACATTGGATTTTAGATCTTCAATACATCAATTTGTCAAAAACTCTATTTTTTACACTTGAAGATCCTAAACCAGATTTCAGTCAAAGGATTAGGTCAAAGAACCCCCCACTAGATCAATTATGGTTTCATGTTTTCCAAGGTCATCATTTCTAAAGAGGACTATCATTCAGTCACAAATTTTGCACATAAGGTAATGAACAAGCTTGATAGTTTTTCAGAAGTGTTAAAGGGTCTATCATGCAGAAATTTGGTGAGGTAGGAGGTCTTCTCCTCAATAAGAACATCTTGCAGCCCTACCTACAAACAATATAAGACTGCTAGTTAAAGGGGAAAAGACAAATTTGAGTTTCATGGTGGAAGAAAAAGAGTTTTTGAAGATGTCACTGTGATCAGATCTCTAACTTGTGAAAAGTGAACTTGTCATGCATCAATGGAAAAAGAAAGCTCAAAGTCAGTTTTTCAGGCACCTACAATCAGAAGTGGCCACAGAAGGTAAAAGGTATGAATTCAACTCCATGCTGCAAGCAAAGGAATGATATTGAAGATGTCATTGTGCAATCATCAAAATGGTGTCAAAATCAGTTTGTCATGCCTCAAAGAACAAAGGAAGAGTTCTAAGCTACTGCTGTGTTAAAACAAGCATGTCATGTCACCTTTATCTAAAGAAAATCTAGAATTCATCATCTTAATCACCTACAGAGCAAACAATGAAAAAATCAGTGATCTCTGCAAACTGTCAGCCAAGGTTTTTTAAAGCTTGCTGCTGAATGAGAACATCCTAAGGATGTAAAAGGTGAAGCCATCATGCAATCAAAGAGAAAAAGTGTAATAAGTATCAATAAGAGAAGGCCAAGTTAGTATTTTCGGTCACCTGCAAGCAGAATGGCATAAAGAAATATTAGTGAAGGAGAAAAGGGCTTAAAACATTAGAAAATGGTTTGTCAAAGATTAAGATCAAATAATAAGCCTATATAAACTTGTTTTACACTTGATGGATCATTGATACCTTGTAGAGATTTTGAAGTTTCAAAGAGAAAATAAAATTTTAGTTTTCAAGTCAAACTAGGCAAAATTTTTAAGGGGCTGCACCCGTAGCCATCTTTCCTTTGTTTTTTCTCAAGGCGCTATGCACCTGCCTGAATCACCCGACAGACCGGGAAGAAGGACTTTGGCGCTGTGCACTTGGCGTTCAACCCTGTGTGCAGTCCAACCTGACAACCCGACAACTCGTTCAGGCGCTGCGCGCTTGGTCAGGAGAGCTACCTACACCCTATGACCCCTCAACACACCTCAATTTATTTCCATGCCTCTGTTCATTTATCCTCCAAGTATTTTCAATGGTAATTACATAACCTAGCCAAATATTCAAGCAGTTTTGATGGTCTAAATTGGGTATAATTAAACTCTAAGGAAGGAGCCCTAATCTTCATATTTAAATGTCCCTGTGTAAAAAAATTTCTCCATCTACATTCTAAGAGGGCCAACGAGCATTTCAAAATTTACATAGGTACATGGTGTGTCAAAGCAGAGTTTAAAATAATCAACAGAGGGAAATGATAATGTTGACAGTAGTGATGAAGGCAAGGTAGAAAGCAATGAAAAGTCATGCTAAGGAGGAAGGCAACAATGAGAAATCAAGTAGTGAAAATGATGCCAATGAGCCTGAAAGCAGTAAAGCATATATCAATGATAATGATGGCAGTAGGTCAAAGGAGCATTAAGACTCATGGCAGAGATGAAGACAGTAAAGGAAAGAGAAATGATATTAGCATGGAGAGTGTAAATAAGGCAGAAAACATGGAAGCAAATGACAGTGAAAGAAATGCTGATAAGGCACAAGTCAGTGGATAAGGTGAGTACAAAAATGAAGATAATGAAAATAAGGATATCAGAGAGAGAAAAAATTGAGGCAAACATCAGTGAGGATAAGGAAAATAAGGCAAAGAGGAATAAAAAAATTAGTGACCTTGGCTAATCCATCTCCTACAAACATCACAAACTTAATGAGCAAGACAAATCCAAGTTTTGGGAACTGTTTGTAAAAAATTGAGTTTTGACTGTTTTTCAGGGCCCAGAGCGCAGCGCTAAGGGCAATGCGATTTTTATCAGGGCATCCTTAGGAGAAATGGTTTACATTTTGGATTTATTAGGCCAATCACCTCATACACACCAAATTTCAGATCATTTGGAGCAGTTTTGGTCTCCCAAAAGGCCCAAAAACATGCAAAATTTCACCTTTTTGCCATGTTTTCAGGGTTGGCGCTGCGCCTTTAGGAGCCTTGGGAAATTTGTTTTTTTAACAATTTAATGGATTCCAATAAAAAAGCCAATGGCCGTTTTGTAAAGTAGACTTGATAGGCTTTCCAACGAGCCATCACAAAGCTCATTCCGACGTCGGGAAGGCCCCCACATTTCAGCTGCAAGGTGACCTAGTTTTCCCATGCAGGCGCTGCGCCCTTGGACCTCACTGCTTCGCCCTTATCTGCAAAAGTCAACAAAAGACATTCATTTATGGAAAAAAAAGATATTTTAATGTTTTTTGGGAAAATCACTCCAAAGTTAGGTGTTAGAAGTTATTTTTCATTTATTGCATTAGATATTTTATGCCTTGGGCGTTGCATGGTCTCTTTGGACATAAATGATATTTATGAGTAGTTGTTGATATTTTTCAAACCCTAGTTAGGGTTTTGGTCTTCCTTGAAATTTAAATAGAGCATGGAGGCCTCATTGTAAATGTTGGTTGACTGTGGAGAAAAAGCTCATAGCCTTGGAGTTGTGAGGAGTTTTTGGCTTTGGATCCTTGTAATCCTTTTGGAATGAATAAAAATGGAGCCAAGCACATTGCAGGATTCATGAACATGACTAATGGTGATGTTTTTCTTGTTTTGTTATCATTTTATTATGTTTTAAATCTTTTTTCACCTTTCCCTTGCATTAGAACATAAATTTTAGCTTAAGGTATGTTGTCAAAGGCTCATTAAGTCTGTCTGCTTCTCTTGCTTTCATGTTTTCCTCTGCTTGGTCAGTTTAGAGAATTCTTAGTTGCTCTCTAAACCCACTCAGCTTGTTTATCTCATGATTGATTCAATGGAGTTAGTGTCAAAGAGGTTTATGGTTAGCCCCGCCCTTTGGAAACCACTTTAAACATTGTTTTTGAGGTCTTTACTTCGAGGTATTGCTAGTTAGGGTTTAACTGAAGAGGTTTATGACTTTCCATGCCCTTCTTTCATCTTAAATGGTTGCTTAGAAGGTCTTTATAGTATGATTAAGGAATCTTAGGAGTTCCCTACTTCTTGATCATCACTATTCTTATCTTGCATGTTTTCTTTCTCTGAAGGTAGATTAGTTGGAGAGGTTAGGAGTTCCTTACTCTCTAGGGTTTAATGGATTGTTGTCCTAATGTTTGATTGCTAGGGTTTGGTAAAAGAAGTATGGCATGCCCTATCTTTAATTTTTTCTTCATGCATAGTATTCTTAGAGGCCTTTTTTTTGTAGTATTTGACAAAGGTTTCTTAACTACCTTTGCACCTACTTTGTTCACAATTTGATGTTCATTCCACTCACCTAAGCCTTGAAGATCCATTCAACCCTGTTAACTTGCCCTCCAAAGAATCCTTGACATATTGTTTTACCTTTTGATACCTTTTGTAGACTCCATAGCCCAATGGTCTGAACCTATCCTACCCTATCTGTTTCTGCTTGACAACCTACCCAACCAACCAAACAAACAAACAAACCCTAAACCTAATAACTAACCTAAAATCAAAGCCCTAAAGCTATCAAGTGACATCCTTTACACAAAAATAGAGAGAGCCCTCTCTGAGTCCAGGAAGGCTAGGGCCTAGGACTCCAAAGATTGGTCTGATGTTACCCCTGTTCATTTGTTCTCGCCAATCTGACAAATTACGGGGACCTAACAGCTTGTTTAGGGGAATTTTGGTCAGTATCTTGGAGTGTCCATGTTGGTCCTAATGGTGTCATCTCAGGCCTCCTCACCCATCATTTGGAAACATTAAGTGCTTGGTCACCCAAATTCATCGTGCCACCAAGCTTCCCATGCGTACCTAATGGAAACCCAAGTGTTGGTTTTTTGACACATCGTGTTGGTGCGCTCTCACCCAACATATTATTTTGTAGCATTTCTTACGATATTTTCATCACAATATGTGCAATGGAGATGTCGCGCATGGCACATTCCTTGGATAAAGGAACACCGAATTCCAAGGCCTAACATTCACCCAAACTCAAAGTTATTATCATCATGGAAATATTCTAGCCACAACCCTATGGTCATCTCCTACTTGATCTCGTTATCATGATGAAGTTTCTACAACTGATATCTTTGACTGCATCTATGGAAATAACTCATGCACATCAACATTTTCTATATCTTCTCATGAGGTTTAGATAATAAGATAGCTAACTTGATCATCACACCAAGATCCATAGTAACTCACATGTCATTGTGAAATATCCTTGATCTTAGATGATCACAACTCTACCAATCTGCAACTGTAGAGGCACCACCCTAGGTACCCCCATATTCTTGGCACACCATCTATCTGCAATAGTGATCCATCTCCACATTCCTCAATGAGATGAATAAGTGTGTTGGTCAAAGTGAACTCCACCTGCATCTCCCATCTAATCTCCCGGAAGCATTCACCCATACTTCCTCATCATATAAGTCAACAAAGGAGGATATAAGCCTATCATACTATATTCCTCCTCAATAAGCCTCTCAAGCTCTAGATATCTTTGGCAACCTATTGGGCTCAATGTCGACGTGCCAACCCTCTCCTTGACCTCAACATACTAAGTCACTTGTCCTTGGTCACATCTGTGAACCATTTCTACCATCTTGGTCTCCTCTTCCTACTCCAATTTACTTGTCCTCTTCTCCAAATTCTCTACTTGGTTTGTGAAAATAGAAATAATTTCCACATGTCATGAGATAAGGGCATCCACATCACTGTTTCTTAACTCTCTACATGTAGTACCATAATATTTTTTTTCATTCTTAAATATGGTGGCCATCCTCACCGCTGTATTGGGGTCTACTCTTCGAATATTCACTATGATCAGATCAGGTCTTGATAGAATGAATATATTCCCCATGTAAGGAACATGGAAAACCTTCTCATCAATAAAGAAATATTTCCCCAAAATTAGGTCATAGTCATCAACTTAGTTGCACCATTGTAAGATCCACCTTTCCCCTCCAATCTCCCATGCAAATAAGAACAACAGAATCGAACCAGTCACCCACATATAACTGGAGTTGATAGCCTTGAAAGAGGCATCCATTGGCTTGATCATAAGACCAAGTTTCCTTTATACTTATTCTTTCACAAAGTTGTGGGTAGCTCCACTATCAACCATCACTGTGTTGAAGAATGTAACTAGGTTCGGTCTTCACAATTGTATAATGTAATATATTTTTCAAATTTTTTTATTATTAATAAAATGAATTATTAAATCACAGGTTTCTTGATTGGGTCATCATTTTTAGGTCACTAGCCTCCATTTTAGGCTTCTAGGTTTTATATTGAGTCAATAGAGTCATTGTCCATTTTAATAGACCCTTCTTGGGCTTTTGTATAATGTAAAAAGAATTATTTTTGAGTCAAATAGGTCATTTTACACCTCAACACCAAGTTGGCCCTTACCTGATGAAGTCGACATATATTAGGGAAATTCGACCCATAGAAGAATCTATATATAGAGAAGTAGTTTGATTCATTTGCACCACTCACTCAATAAGTTTGACACACAATAAAGAGAGGAAGACACAATGCGAATTTTCTAGATAAGGAAGAAGATTGCAGGGGAGGACAAAATCAAAGTATTGGGCTATCTATCTCTCACACATTAGAATTTATTGTCCATTTTCTAGGGTCAAAAATCTGAATTTTACTGTAGGTCGAAGTTCTGTTGCAGGGGTGGTCGAAATTCTGTTGTTGCAAAGTTCAAATTCTAGGTCAAAGCTAATACTAGGAAGTTATCATTTGGAGAAGAAGGAAGGGATGACTTGGTGGTTGGAGGAAGTATGTGTATAGGTCAAAGAGTCTTGGATTATCTCATATTGTCTTATGAATCTATTGAAGGAAGAGTTATGAGTGGGTTTTCTCCTCATAGGGGTTTTTCCCTGGTTGTGCACCTACATCTTGTGTCTCTAGTTCTTGTGATATTCATACACATACAATTTTTTAATCAATTGACGAAAGATTATATAATAAAAAAGTAAAATCTGCCAACATAATTCACAAGTAATCATCAAGAAAGAGGAATCAAACCCTAATTCTACTAGCGTTGATTTCTCAACATGGTCTTAGAGCTAAGGTCAAGGAATGTTGGAGATCACTTTGTTGGCTTGAAAGTAAAGGTTACTCCCTCTATGATAAGTTAATTAAATATGTGATTCAATAGTATAATAATTTCAAGAATCTATATTGGAAGAATCATGTAAAACTTATCTAATAATGTAAAAAGTGAAGGGTTCTTGGCTGCACTCACATGTACACTTGATGATTAAAATGCATGGATCATTGATAGTGGAGAATCAATACATATGAAGGGAAAACGTAATCAACTTCACACTCTATCAAAGGAACCATCATCTCATGCAGTGGAGCTAGGAGACAACAACAATTATGCAGTCAAGGGCTTGGGATCAACTTCATTGAAGCTGGAAAATGGAGGAAAGGTACATCTCAATAATACACTCTATGTTCTAGGGTTGAAAAATAATTTACTTTCAATTTCTTGTTTAGAAGATAAAGGAGATAGGGTTTCTTTTTTAGATGGTAAAGTTTTGTTTTGGGGAAAGGATACAAGCATTGATAAGGCAAAAGTTATTGAAGTACATGAAGGAAGGTTATATAGAGTCATAACACCATCTCCTAAAGTCCTAGTTCACATGGAGATCAATCCTATCAAACTATGGAATAAATAATATGGACATATACATTACAAGGTCATGCCCTCTTTTTATCAAATGGTAAATGACATCCCCAACATAAAAGAATACCGTGAAGGAATATGTAAGGGATGTGCTTTGGGAAAGAATACAAGAAAACCCTTACAAGCAGTGAAACAAGGTCTAAGGAAATATTGTACCTCATTCATTCCGACGTGTGTTGTCCTATGTCTAAAAAATCACTTGGAAGTCATCTTTATTATGTGATATTCATTTATGATCACTCTATAAAGACATGAATCTACCTTCTCAAGGCAAAGGACGAAGTATTTGAAAAGTTCAGGGAATTTAGATATGAAGTGGAGACCTTAACCAAAAGAAGGATGAATACTTTGAGATCCAACAATGGTGGGGAATAAACTTCAAAATAAATAATTTCATATTGCAAAGAAGCATGTATTAAGAGGGAGCTCATTTTTCCCTACAATCTCGAGCATAATTGAGTTGTAGAAAGAAAAAATATAAAACTTGAAGAATGTATATGAAAAATGATTTTTGATCAAAATCTATTGAAGTTTCTATGGGGAGAAGTAACAATGACCGCAATATATGTAAAAAATAGAAGTCGTCATACAATCCTTGAGAGTATTACACATGAAGAAGTGACATATAATCCTTGGGTGTCCCGCATACATCCATGTTCCAAAGGATAAGCGAAAGAAATTAGATTCTACAAGAATTAAAGGGATCTTTGTTGGCTACAATATTTCTTCAAAGGCATATAAAATCTACATCAAGGAAGGAAGACAAATTCAAGTAAGTAGGGAAGTTATATTTGATGAAAATCATGCCTACAAAAAATCCAAGGGTAATCCTATTGATTCCGATGACGAAGATATACCACTATTTGAAGAAGAAGAACACCATCATAAAACTACTACAATCCAAGAAGAAGAAGAATAAGGACCAAGTGAGCCTATTAAACCCGTGATAATACCTAAGACAAGGAAGAGGCCAAATTGGTTAAAATCTACTCTTGAAGATGCCGAAGGACATGGAGTTGCGAAAGAAACTTTTAGAGAAAGAAAAACACCAAAAATATATTCAGGATATGAAAAATATATGAAAAAAATAATAGAACTTGAACCAACTACATTTTAAGAAGTTGATCATAAAGAAGAATGGAAAAAGGAAATGTAGGAAGAATATAAATCCATCATAAAGAATGGGGTTTGGGAAATCATTTCTAGACCAAGTGACAAGTCAATTGTTAATTCAAAATGGATTTACAAAATCAAACATGCTATTGATTGAATCATAGGAAAACACAAATCTATATTCATTGCAGGGGGTTTCTCACAAAACAATATGAAGAAACCTTTTCACCTATTGCAAGATATACTACTATAAGATATTTGGTTTCGTTTGCTGCTACAATGAGATGGAATATCCATCAAATGGACATAAAAACAAAATTTCTAAATGTAACCATTGATGAATAAGTATACATTGAAAAACCTAAAGTATTTGAAATAAATAACAAGAACACTCATGTTTGCAGACTCAAGAAAGCCCTATATGGCTTGAAGCAAGCTCCTAGGGCATGGTATGTGAGAATGAATGCATATCTCTTAAGAATTGGGTTCGTCAAAAGTTGTAAAAATCTAAACCTCTACATCAAAGTGGTGGATAATGAACCAGTCATATGATTCTACTATATCTGGATGATTTATTTATTACAGGTGTGGAGTGAAGAATACCAGAATGTAAGAATATGTTAGCAGCTGAATTTGAGACGAAGGATATGGGACTTATGCATTATTACTTAGATTTATAATTCTGGCAGAAACCTGGGGAGATATATCTGGGGCAAGGAAAATACATAACCAAATTATTGTATAAATTTGGTATGATGGATTCCAAGTCCATGACTACTTCCATGATCACAAATCTCAAGAAGTTGAGAAGCTCCAACTCTAGTCTTGCTAACCCTACTAGCTATCACAAGTCGGTGGGTTCTTTGATGTATCTGGTAAATACTAGACCTGATATATGTTTTTCTGTAAAAATCCACAATAAATTTCAATTGGAGCCTCATCATGACCATTAGATAGATTCCAATTATATATTAAGTTATATACGTGGCATTATACATCATTGCCTAAAGTACGATAGTAAGGAATTAAATTTAATAGTTTTTACAAATTCAGATTAGGGTGGAAGTGAGACCGATGGAAGGAGCACTACAGGTGGATGTTTTAGTTTTGGATTTTTCATGATTTTGTGGATGACTAGAAAACAAGATCCTATTAAATTAAGTAGTGCTGAAGTAGAATACATTGTTTCATGTGAATTAGGAAAGGACGATATATGGTTGAGGAAAATTCTATCAGATTTGTTTGAGAAGCCTACAAATCCTACTGTGATTAATTGTGATAATCAAAGAAACATCAAGATGTCTGAATATCCTATATTCCATGTAAGAAATAAACATATCAACAACAAGTACCACTACATTAGAATCCTAGTACAAGATGGGGTCGTGAAGCTACAATATATTCAGATAGATGAGCTGGTAGATGACATGCTAACAAATTCTCTTTCGAATAAGAAGTTTCAATATATTAGAAGCATGTTTGGATTGGTTGACATTACATATTTAGTTTATAGGAAGAGTTGAAGCATCTAATGGCAGATGCTTGGGAGGACATATAGCCGACCTATGTGTGTTTGATGTCTAGATCCCGAAGAGGGAGGGTGGCATTGGCCTTGGAGATATGACCTTGGATATGCACCTAGATCCCTGGGTTGATGGTTATTTAGTAAGCTTGATGGCACTTAGACTAGCTGAAAACTTCAGTTCTTCTTAGTCCCACTCGGATAGATTACCCTGGTCAGGAATCTAGTCTGTGGCACTGAGTGTGCATCAACTCTTCGTAGTTCATGTGTTTTGAGATCTTCCATGTAATTTTATATATGTAATTATGAATTCCTCCCTAGTTAAGAGGGAGTGTTGAAAAATGTATCTACGTTCGGTCTTCATAATTGTATAATGTAATATAATTGTCAAAAGAAATTTTATTATTAATAAAATGACTTATTAAAACATGGGTTTCATGCTTGGGTCATCGTTTTTAGGTCAAAGTCTCCATTGTAGCCTTCTAGGTTTTATATTGAGTCAATAGAGTCATTGTACATTTTATTAGACCCTTATTAGGCTTTTGTATCATGTAAAAAGAATTAATTTTGAGTCAAATAGGTCATTTGACACCTCCACACCAAGTCGACCGTTACCTGATGAAGTCAACCCACATTAGGGAAATTAAACCCATAAAAGAGGCTATATATAGAGAAGAAATTCGATTCATTTTCACAACTCACTCAACAAGTTCGATAAACAAGAAAGAGAGGCAAAAAAGGTGCGAAGTTGCTAGAGAAGGAAGAAGATTGCATGGGAAGACAAAATTGAAGTGTTGGGATATCTATTTCTCACATGTGTGAAGTTACTAGGAATTTTTTGGGATTGAAAATATGAAATTTACTGTAGGTCAAAGTTCTATTATAGGGGAGGCTGAAATTGTAATATTCCTAATTAGCTTTCAGCTAGTTGGAATATTAATGTTTTCTTTTGATAAAAATATAGGTGAATAAGTGGGTAGAGAGACCCATAAGTCTCTTTAGTAGGAATAAAACCACCTCTCATGTGAATGTGGATCATTGTATCAGCTGAATAAACCACCTTGAGGTGTGAACATGGGCTAAAGCATGTGGACAGGGTTAAAGTTGACCAAATCAACAACGCTATTATCGAGATAATGGAGAGTTAATGGAGGACAACGTAGTCATAGAGGAGTGTATGCATGAAAGTATCTTATTTAATGAGTGGGACCTAGGGTGAGGAAGCTCACCAAGCATATAAGGAATAGTATGACAGCCATAGAAGTCATTCATAATTTTGATATTGTATTGGTATTTTATGACTCTTTGCATGCTTCAGCTGTTTAGCTAAGTTTGTTGTGCTATTTAGTACAAGGGTGTTTCTGAGCGGAAATCCCACCCTCATCCTCAGGGGACTTTGAGTGCCTACTCAGGAGAGGTTCATTGATCATTATTTACACTATCCAGATTTGGGCCAAGCTTCAGCCTTCATTCACAGCGCAGTCTCCTTTAAGAGTGTGTTGTTTTGCAGGGTATCAACAGTGGAGGGTTGATAAACCCAATTTTTGAGCTTGTTTTCCAGTGGAGGGAGAAACCATTCATCCCAGAGGCTATTAAGGAAGTTATTAGAGCTTTATTCCACCATATGGAATTAGGCCAAGCAACAAAATTCATCCACAGTGCAGTCTTCTCCAGAAACTGCATTATTTTGTAGTGCAGTTGCAGTGGGAGCTCAAGTACCCAAGTTCTTGACCCTGTTTTCCAGTGAGGGTATCAACCTTCATCTAAAAAGACTGTGAGGAGGGATATCAGCCATTGTCATATCAGATCAGCCACCTCCCACCAGTGTCCCAGTTGTGGAGTGTTATTAGGGCCACATTTTGTATATTATTCATTTTGAGTATTTCTAGAAACCCTTCATGGGTTGTCTTGGAATAGTTCTAGAAAGCCTAGATATTTGATCATGGCCTTTTCTAAGCACCATATCAGTAGATCCATGTGTCTAAATTTACAAAAATATTAAACCCAACAAAAAATTCTCTGTATTAGCCTCCAAAATTCTTGTATAGCAGCTATTCTTCATATTTTATGTATTGGGTCTCTAGAGGCTTGTTTTGCCTAAATTGAGTGTCTTTTTCCTCAAGATCTTGTATACATTTGCTTCTATAATGTTTAATAGAATGGATATATGATATTCTCTCATATTATGTGTTGATTTATCACTGCATTTTCTAGTTTATGTTCTATATTCCTGTCTTTTCCATTTTGGAATATTACAGAAATTCTGCTACTGCAAGGTCGAAACTCTAGGTCGAAGCTGCTACTGGGAAGATATCATTTGGAGAAGAAGGAAGGGATGACTTGGTGGTTGGAGGAAGTATGTGTCTAGGTAAAAGGGTCTTCAATTATCTCATCTCGTCTTATGAATCTACTGAAGGAAGAGATCTGACTGGGTTTTCCCCTCATAGGGATTTTTCCCTGACCGTCTGCCTACATTTTGTGTCTCTTGTTCTTGTGATATTCATTCACATAATTTAGTAAATAGCTCAAACAATTCATTTAATAACCCTTATCAAATGAAACCAAATAATTTTCTAAGTGTATTGGACTTCTAATGTGTCATCATGCATGTGGCTGCTAAGATGGACCTCTTCCAAGTCGAATTTTAGATTTTTTACACAAATCTGGTTAGTGAAAATTCCAAAAAATAGGCCTCAAAGATGAGTGCATAATTTCAAAACCCTGGTGGCATTGCAAAAATTCAGAGAAGAATTTGTAGATGGGCTTGCGCTGAAGAAAAAACTCCTTCATATTTCCAAAATTATTTTTCATTTGGTCGTAAATTGAATTTGAAGTTGATTACTAAAACAATAATGTACATGAAATTTCGTAGTGCTCATTTCGTAGCGAACTCCAAAATCTAACTTTTTCATAACCTTTGACCTTTCTGACTACTGGAGGGTCTTCCTTGGGTTTTATAAGGTAAATACATGCCTTTAGTTACCCTTGATATGATATATTTTAGGAAATTTTACCTTAAATAATTCTACAACGAGTGTTGGGTATGTGTTATATTATCTCCATGATTAGTTGGGTATGTGTTATATTATTTCCATGATTAGTTGCACCCGTTGGGGGGGGGGGGGGTGTGGGTGGGGGCGATAGCCCCCCTTGTACCGTTGTGTTGGGCACAGTAGGGGGTGAGTAGCCCCTTGTGCGGATGCCTTGGGAAATTTTTTTTGGACCCTATTTCTCAATGGGTGGACCCGCTCGTGGTTTTGTGCATGGGTTTGCACATGGTTTTGGGGCATGATGGTTTTTGGCCCTTGGTATTTTGTAGATCCGGTCAAGGGAACTACAATTATGTTCTAATCCAGGGTTAATGGATTGGCATTCTTGAATGGTTCGTCATGTATATATATGTGTTGTAACACTAAAAGAACATAATGAAAAATCAAGTTGGTAGTCCTGATTTTGGATCCAAGGGAAAATATCAGTGTATATTTGTTTTTTGTTTTACTCTTTCTCTATTGTTTATTTTCTGTTTTTAAGATTAGTTTGCAGATAATTTATGTACAGGGTTAAAACCTACATTTGGTATCAGAGTAGTTTCGGCTTCAAGGGGACGCCTTTGCTGCTAAGGGGTTTTTTTTCTCGGGCCTGTGGTAGACCATGTTCAGTGGGAGATCTACATGATCAATTCTTGCTGTGAAAGAATATGGCAAGAAGTGGAAATATAGAGATCGAGAAATTTAATGGGAAACTTTTTAGGTCTGGAAGCTCAATATGGAAGATCTACTGGTGGATAAATATTAGTGGATCGTGGTAGATCCGGGTACTAAACCAACGACAATGTCAGATGAATATTAGAAGAAGTTGGATCGGAAGACAAAGAGCACAATACGGTTGTGTATCTCAGATTCAGTATTGTTGAATGTATCTGGGGAAGCTATAGCGAAGACTTTATGGGACAATCTAGGGACTTTGTACCAATCTAAGTCTCTGGTGAATAAATTGTTCCTACGGAAAAATATGTATAACCTGAGGATGAAGGATGGATACTCAGTGATAGAGAATCTGAACGCCTTCAATACTGTGGTAAGTCAGTTGTAATTTGTTGATATTGAAATCTCAGATGAATATAAGTGCATCAGTTTGTTGTGTTCTCTACCAGATTCATGGGATAGTCTGGTTATTTCAATAGGTAGAAATGCAACTACCTTGAATTTTGATGAGATTGTCTCAGCCTTACTGTTGGAGGAAATGAGACGGAGAAATATGGAGGGAGAGAATGGAGGTGCCTTATCTATATGAGGAAGGTCCCATAACATAAACAAAAATAAGTTTTTGAGTGGGAGATCTAAATCTAGAGGGAGATATAAATCTCCAGGAAAGTTTGTAAAGGTGTGCTGGAAATGCGGAAAGGAAGGGCACTACAAAAAGGACTGCAGATCTAAAGCTCCTGAGAAAGGAAAGGGATCTGATGATGCTCCTTCTACAAAGGCAAAAACCACCTCAGATGAAGGTGGGGATGTGTATTTGGCTTCTTCTTCAAATACACATGTAGATCATGAGGCATGGTTGATTGACTCAGGTGCATCCTTTCACTTCACTCCCCATAGGGAGTGGTTCTGCGAGTATGAGAAGTATGATGGTGGTGATGTATTCTTAGGGGATGATAGGAAGGCCATAATCGTCAGACGTCGAAAGTCAAGCTAAAGCTGCAAGGTGTAAGGATTAGAGCACTTCTCGGTGTTCTGCATATTCCTGCATTAGCTAGAAATCTGATTTCTATAAGAAATATGGATGATGCAAGTGTAAAAATAGTGTTTGAGAAATATACCTGCAAGATGGTTCGAGAAGAAATGGTATTAATGTGGGGAGTTTGGATTGGAACTCTGTACAAGCTTCAAGGTAGCATTGTTATTGATGGGTGCAATAGTTCTGTAGTTCCTAAAAGTGGAGTGGAAAGCCTAGCAGTCTCTAGAGAAAAGACCATGCTATGGCATCAAAGGATTGGACATAAATGAGAGAAGGGCCTTCGGATACTGCATGGTAATGGTATGGTAGAAGTTATGTCCAATTTCTCTCTAGATTTCGATTTCTGTGAGGCTGAACAAGATATTCGAGATTTTGCACAGTGATGTGTTTGGACCTGTGTCGGTTCCATCACTAGGTAATTCTATGTACTATGTTTCATTCATAGATGAATTCTCAAGGACTACATGGATATATTTCTTGAGGAAGAAATCTGAAGTCTTTGACATATTTAAGGAATTTAAGGCTCTGGTGGAAAACCAGACAGAGAAGAAGATAAAGGTGCTGAGGACAGATAATGGTGGAGAGGTCTGCTAGAAGGAATTTGAAGATTTTTGTAAGAAGTGTGGTATAGCACAGAAGAATACTACTCCATACACACCTCAAAAAAATGGAGTTGAAGAAAGAATGAAAATAACGCTGATGGAAAAGGAAATAATCATGCTTAGTGGTACCAGGTTAGGACAAGAATTCTGGGTAGAGGTAGTGGAGACTGCATGTTACCTGGTTAATAGACCACCTTCATCAGAGTTGCAGGATAAGACTCCACATGAGGTATGGACTGGTATGAAACCCTGTCTTTCACATCTAAGGATATTTGGATGTGATGCATATAATGTACATGTTCCAAAGGAGAAAAGGACCAAGTTGGATAATAAATTTGAAAGGTGCATCTTTATTGGATATAAGGATGGTTTAAAAGGTTACAAGCTTTGGAACCCAGAAACAAGGAAGGTTATGTACAACCAAGATGTGGTGTTTAGAGAGGTGAAAGATGTTGTTAAACATGAATTCCTACCAAAGGAACTTGAGAAGAAAAAGTTTGAGCTAAAGGAGGATGAATCAGTCTCTACAACATAAGAAGATTAAGAAGAGGAAGAGACACAAACTCCAGCTGTGAGAATATTAGTTTGGGAAAGAAGATAACCAGAAAGGTATAGTCCATCTGCTTTCTGTTCAAATTTTGCTTTAACGATCACTGATGATGATCCCAGAAATGTCAGGGGGGCAATGGATTTAGAGGATGGAAAACTCTAGAAGGAGGACATGGTTGATGAAAGGACATCCTTGCACAAAAATGAGGCATGGGATCTGGTGGAGTTACCGGCTAGAAGGAAGCCAATCGAGAGCAAATGGGTGTTTAAGAAGAATATGACTATAGAAGTCAAGGTGGAGAAATACAAAGCTCAGTTGGTAGCTGTTATAGCATCATTTCTCACCTTCATATGATTCATGATTTCTTATATGGCTTTGGGCACCCATTCCTACAGACTTGGACAAATTCACTTAAAAACAGTGTAAAAATCCCCATACGCGACTATGCCCGTACTTTTTCGCGTGTATACGCGAGTCCAACTATACTTTTCCGCGTATGCCATTAAAATGATTAAAAAATATATAATTATTCCCTATTTTCGGGCTGGGTTGATGGTTACTCAGGTAGTTCAACCACCCCAGCACGTGGCCAACTGTTTCCAACTATTGGAACTACTTGGAGGGAGTATAAAAACCCCTCATGTGTATGGCCTAAGGGAGAGAGAGAATTTATTGATATTATACTCTGTTGGTATTCCCTATCCAAGTCCGATTCCCCGTGCCTCCTGCACTTTCCCAGTTCATTACAGGAAACCCTTGTTTCCTTGAGATGCTCATCTCCCTATATGTCATCTCGTATGCACCAGTTTGGAAGGAGTCTTAGCGAGGCAAGGGTTGGACGGATCCAGACGACGGTCTGCTCAAAGGCCGTGGGAGGATTCAGGTGATATCTCCACTAGTTACTTTTGTACATGCTATTTATAATACAGAAGTACCATGCTGTTCCTGAAATATACGTGTTAGTGTATGCTTATATGTATGAGAAAATTGTTATTTAAGCATTCATTATGATTTATTTAATGTTTCATGTTGATTTCACTAACATTTAGAGTAGATATATGCTGTACAACCAGTTCTTCGTGCTTGTTTCTTCTTGTCTCTCAGGTTAAGAAGGAAGGACGGTTGCTGGGGGTTTGGACCCCGCAGGATCTGCTTCAACCATAGGACCTACGGGTAACTTTCTCATTCTACTCTATTTAGTTTTTCTGAACGTGCATGGTTGTGTGAGTCCTTCTTAAGTAGCATGCCCCTGCTCTGTGGAGGTTGTAACCCAACGAACCTCTAGGGTGATATTCCCCAAAATAGAACTGGCGACTCCACTAGGGATCACATTCTTTTGATTCTCCTGTTGGGTGGTTTCAGCTGTTTGGTAGGTTGCCGACAGTTTTAACTTTCATTTGCAGTCCAGTTTATTATTTCTCAGTCAGTTTGAAGTCCTGGTTCTTTTCCAGGCTTGTCCTTTTTGTTTTTTTTCATTATTTACCTTTGTATACATGGTTTTTTCTACACACAGTCGCGTATACACGCAATTTTGTCTAAAGGTGCCCGCGTATACGCGAGTTTCCTTTAGAACAGTCGCGTATGCACTCTGGTTGCTAAACTGTGAAGTAGCGTATACCTAGGAAGATTTTGAATTTTTGGGTTTCTTGACTTTTTGGTCCTTTCTAGCTGTGGAGACCTGTTCCTACAGTGTCTCTGTACTCTCTGGATTGTGAAGGAAGTGGTTTCTTGTCTTTTCTCTCTTTCGTTTGATTGAAAACTAGTCTTTTTGGCAAAGTGTTGTTACTGGTGCTGGCACTTCTGGATTGAGTTCCAAGATCGCTTTCTGAGCATTCTTGGCTGTTCTGCTTTATCAGAACAGAGAGCTTCTGCTCACTTACTCGCTCCTATCTTTGTGTTGTGCTTCGCATTACGATTTTTGCTTCGTTTTTGATTGGTTTTCTTGAGTTCCATAGGCTAGGTTTTGTTGCAACTTTTGAAGAGTTTTTCTAGCTTCTTTGGAGTTTTTGTTTGCGACGAGTTTGCACTATTTGTCTAGGCTGAGTGGCTGAGTTTTCTGGTCTTCTTTTGCTCTTATTGATCTTGCTACGAGTTAGCCTTATAAGGTTTGGGAGCATTGTTGAAGTGTGTGCTTGAAATTCAGTCTTGTTTGGTTTGGATTTGGATAGTTTTGCTTGGTCTTTTCGAGCTCTTTCTTTATAAAACAAAAAAGCTCGAAAAAAAAAAACATTTGCTTTGCTTTTTGTTTTTGCATTTCAAAGGCTTAAAAAACATTTTCACTTGTTATTTTCTTTTTTTGTTGCATTTTCATTTTCGTTTGCTATAACTTTTGAAGCTTTTGTGAGGTTTCTTGCTTTTAGTTTTTGGCTCGATTTTGAGGAGGAGTTGTCATTTGATTTCTTCTTCTTGTTTTTAAGTGTTCCTGGTGTCCTTATTTTAAGAGTTCTTGATTTCGAGAACTAGCTTTTGGGCAACCAAAGAAGAGTTAAAATTGAAGGACTTTTTGGGAATTTCACTCTGCTTTAAGAGATTTGCATCTTAGGATTTACATGCTTGTAGTGATTTGCATTAGGTGCATTTAATCATTTAGTCAATTTCATAGTTTTTGTGAGTGTGAGTTTGCTATTTGAAAAGAAAAAAAATACAATTTTTAGTCTCGTAGAACCTGTATAGAGATTGCTTTTCATCGAAAGACAATAACTGCATTTGCATGTAGTTAGGTTTTTATTAATTTATTTTGCGTCAAAACACCATACGTTTCATCTCCATATCCTTGTGACTTAACATAACAACCCATTAAAATAAGCGATTTAATCTAAAATCAACTAGCAAGTTTTCTAAGTGTCATTCACCAACTAGCTAGGTTGTAGGGCCTTGGAATAGGTGAGTGGAGAGTTAACTCTCCAAGGCCGCTCAAACAAACATAGAAGTTGATTAATTGAGCGAAATCCAACATTGTTAGGTGGACCGGGAAAGCTCTCATCCGAGAGTCAAGTGCGAGGGGAAGTGAAGGCTGAGAAGAGGGATACCCCCTCTCCGATTGGCTGAATTTGACCTCAAGACCGTTCCACCCGGCTTCTGATACAGATTGGTGCCCATAGTTGCCACTCCTAGGTTCCACACAGGTGACTGCGGGGGGGAATACCCGTGGTACCGGAGGCAGACGTCGCATCACTTTCAGCAGTACTTTTGGGGGGTGCCCTTGCGAAGCTTGGGTGCTTGAGCCGGAAAAGGCTGTCGTCAGGAGGTCGGCGTAACTGTTTCTGATACCTTCGCTAGTTGTTCTGGGCCCTAATCATCCCAGATTGCTTTCGGGAGGTCCTATATTTCGCTTTCCTGTATTTTGGTGTCCGGTCCTCATCACCCAGAGCGGAAATACTTGGAGGTTGTTTGCTTGATTGTATCTCAGGGATTTTTCTTATAGTGAGTGCTCTTTGCTCCTAGCTTGCCTAGCTTTTCACTTTTTTGAGTCTAATTTAAAATCTATAAAAGTGGTTGATCAAGCGCCTCGACGATCGAGGAGAATCCGGGGGTTATCTCCCGAGAGTCCAGAGCCTTCTTCGAGAAGGCGTAGGAGTGATTTAGCAGGTGGTTACCACCCTGTGGCGTCTGACGCAGTGGAGAGAGATCCTCCACAGAGGTCTGAAGGTTTCATAGCTGATTCTGGTGTCGGTCCCGAGAGGAGCGCTCCGCTCACCTCGCGAGTTTTGTTTCCTCAGGAAAAAGATTTTCAAATCGAAGACGTACCCGAGCCTCCTGCTACAGGTCCATCTCCTCTTCCTCCTGATTATCCGTTCGTTGTTCATTACATCAGACCTGAGTCGGAGAGACCGCCAGATCTTCCGTATCATTCTTATATTTTGATGGCCACGACTGGGAACGCAACTTCTGCTGTGAGTGCTGCAGGCATTCAGACTCCTGCTTCTGTTGAAGCAGGGGGCACTATTGCTTCATCTTCGATTGCTTCTAGTGCTGCTGTGTTTGGCTCTGGGTTCACCCAAGCACATGCTTCTCATTCTGGTCCCTTTTGTTCAGGGATGTCCATTAGTGGAAATCCCTCTTTTTCCTTTTCCGCCGGTGCAGCTGGATCTACGCCCATGTCTAACATGGCTAGTGGATCAGCTTCGTTTCAGGGTTTCCCCTTTGGGACTGGACACATTCCTAGTTCCAATCCTTCTTTAGGGTCGTTTCCGTTTACGTCCCAGACCCAGAGTTTCAACCCTTGGTCTGGGGGGCAAATTTCGACTACTTTTACGGGATGGAATCCTGTCTTTACTACAGCGGGGGCAGGGAATCAGTTTTACGCAGGTCATCAAGGGAATGCTTCTTTCCCTTCATCGAGTGCCTATCAGTCTTTTTCTCCTCTGTCTAATGCTTGGAACCCCTACCAGGGGCTTTCCTCTTCAAGCAATACTTCAGCAGGGGGAACTGGTCTGGGCTTTGGTAACTCGGTGTGGGGGGGAGGTTCTTCTCCGTTTTCTACGAGTCCTTTCTAGCAACCTGGTGCCTCATCAAATCCAGGGTATTCTTTTCAGAATGTTGGGAATCCATCCCATCAAGGATGGAATCCTCAGGCTCCGCCTCGCTTACCTTTTCTGGCAACGTTAAACTTGCCAGATTTGTCGAAGTTGACTAATGACCCGATTCGTTATAGTCCGGGGTGGCCTCCGGTCCCGACCAAACTTCCTTTAGACATTCCAAAGTTTGAAGGTAAGAATGGAGAGGATCTGGCGGACCACATCACCACTTTCCACTTATGGTGCTCTTCGAACTCCCTGATCGATGACTCGATTAGGTTGAGATTATTTCAACGCACCCTAACTGGAAATGCTGCCAAATGGTATATAGAGCTCACTGGGGGCAGTTTCGCCACATTTGGAGAACTGGATGTCACATTTCTTAACCATTTTCAGTTGCCTGTCAGATATGAGGCTGGGACCGAACTCCTGGCTAATTTTAAGCAGGATGAGGCAACTCACATTTCTGATCACATTCAGGAATGGAGGAGAAGGAAGAGGTTTATCAAAGCTCATATTCCAGGAGAATTCCTTCTCGAATGGTTTCTGAAATCTCTGCAGTCAGATATTTCAAAAGATGTATCCCTATCTGGGGTATTTTCTGAGGAGCAGGCCATTTTTAGGGCCCAGCAGTTAGAACTGATCTATTCTCAGTCTGGGGTACTTTATAAGTATTTTCCCAATGCTCCTCGCTCCAAATTAGATTTATCGAAAACTAAACCTGGTCCGCATGGTGACGGACTTGTCGGATCGGTCAGTAGTAGTGCAGCCAGCCTGCTTTCTCAATTGCAGCAGTTGTCTTTACAATCTGCTCCTTCTAGTCAGGCTGTGCCTGCAGAGTCATCACCTTCCCAGCCTTTGTCCATAAATGCTGTCCAATCTTCTGATCCCAAAGGAAATCAACAATCCGATGGGAAGAAGAAAGGACGAAATAACAAGAAGAAGGGCAAGAACGGGAAGGGCAATGCAAATAAAACCAACGAGCGTGTTGGTGAGGGTCAAAAGGAGAAAAAGAAAGTGAAGTTTCCATGCAAGCTCTGTGCTGGAGACCATCTCACACACCTTTGCCCTAAAATTCAGGATGCTCAGCGCTTGTTAGCTCAGCAAGGTTCTTCTAGTTCCCAGGCTATGTTAACAAACCCTTTTCCCCAAGGGCAGCAATTAGTTGTTGGCGTGAACCAAAATCCTGGGGCTTCCTCTGGGGGCACCCAGGAAGGGGAAATTCCATCGAATATTTTTATGATGAGTGCTCACGCGGATATCGCTACGAGATCCCGTGATTATGGCGGAGAAGAGTCTTCAAAAGCTAAGGAAGTTCCTGATGCTACTGAGTCGCTTCACATTACGAAGCCTACTGTTGAGTCTATGCCTCAGATGCCAAAAGCATCTTCTAAGCGGTCAACGATTAATCCAAATGCGAGGGCTGCCCAGAACTACTCGATTGTAGAAGATCTGGCGTAGAGTCCTTGTGCTATGTCAGCTTTAGAGGTACTCCAGTCTTGTCCGGCTCAGCGCAGTGCTTTGCTCACTGCCATTGGGGCTATTGATCCGAAAAAATCTCTTCTGATTACTTTTGATATGACTAATTTTAAGAAGAGACTTCCTCATCACATGGCTTTCCATATTAAATCGTCGTATCGGAAGTGCAATATATTTCGAACGGTTGTTGATGAGGGTGCTTCTACATGCGTGATGTCTCTCGCATGTTGGAAGACACTTGGATCTCCCAAAGCTGTTCCATCTAGCACTGTTCTTACTGCGTTCGATGGTCATTCTCACAGACCCCATGGTATTGTCCCAACTTTGCCCATCTGTGTTGGGGGAAAAACTGTCAATATAGAGGTTGAGGTAGTGGATGCAAGCTTGGACTACAACCTTCTGTTGGGGAGGAACTAGATTTATGAGATGGATGCCATTGCATCCTCATTATTTCGAATTGTATGTTTCCCCCACGAAGGGAGGATTGTCACAGTGGATCAACTGGACTGTCCTCAGATAGACCCGAATGCGTCTTCTGACTCATCTGTTCCTAAGTTGGATAATACTAAGGCGCTTGTTGAGAATCTAGGAGTTGGAATGTATTCTTCCCTGATGGGTACTTTTGATCTTCCTCCTCCTACTGTGCATATTAATGCTATTTCATCCTCCAAGGCTCCCCTTCGAAGAGAGTTCTTTCGAACTCATTATTTTTCGGACCCTTGGACCTTACCTTCCCCTACCGCCACATTAGCGGAAGGTCAAGTGGGTGGAATGGCATTTCCGATTTCTGCAGCTGAGATTGCATATCAGTCTATTGTTGACACTGCAGAATCTATTCTAGCTTTTCTTTCACCAGAAGAGTTGGATGGTGATGTGGCTCCGGCTTGGACGATTAGTTCTTCTTCGGCCCAGGATTGTCTTGATACCACTCTTCCATCTGAAGAGGCAATCCTGGAAGCCATGACTGGTATAGATAGACCATGGGATGACTTGCATCATCGGTCTTACTTCCTACCTGACTTGAACGAAGTTGAAACTAGTTTTCCAAGTCCTCAGTCTCCTGGTCCTGTTCACCCAGTCTTGAGCCCTTTGGCACCAACACAGGTTTATGCTGAAGGGAACATGGCCGTGATCTCTCCTACTATCCCGGTGAACATTTCCAGGGATCCCAACATGTCGAGAATGTCTTCATTGGAGCTGAATGTTCCCATGAAGAGATTCAAATCTATACCGAGCTCTTCAAAGAGTATAGGGATGTTTTTGCTTGGTCTTATGAGGAAATGCCTGGCATAGACCCATCTATCGTCCAGCATGAGATCAAGACGTATGAAAACGCTAAGCCGGTCAGGCAAAAACTTCGTCCGATTAATCCTAGGAAGGCAGCAGCTATCAAAGCTGAAGTTGAAAAGCTGCTTAAGGCGGGATTCATTTTCCCAGTTCCTCTGACTGAATGGGTTTCAAACCCCGTTCCCGTTGATAAAAAGAAAGGAACGATTCGAGTGTGCATCGATTTCAGAGACCTGAATAAGGCGTGTCCTAAAGATAATTACCCCACACCCTTCATTGATCAGATTATTGACGAGTGTGCCGGTAACGAGATTTTCTCCTTCATGGACGGTTTCTCTGGTTATAATCAAATTACTATCCGTCCAGAAGATCAACATAAGACCGCATTTATTTGTCCCCGGGGTACGTTTTCATATAAGAAAATGCCTTTTGGTCTTAAAATTGCTGGAGCTACCTTTCAGCGGGCCATGTCTTACGCCTTCCATGACATCAAGAAGATTATCGAGGCATACTTAGATGATCTAGCTGCTCATTCTCGAAAGAGGATGGATCATCCTGGTCACCTCCGGCAAATATTTGAAAGATGTCGTTTTTATAAAATTCGATTGAATCCAAACAAGTGCGTTTTCGCGGTTACATCCAGTCGGCTATTGGGATTCATTGTGTCTAGGGAAGGGATAAGGGTAGATCCCTTCAAGGTTGAGGCAATACTTCGGTTGCCTCCCCCGTCTTCCATCCGTCAGCTTCAAAGTCTCCAAGGAAAGTCTAATTTTCTTCGGAGGTTTATCATCAATTATGCTGAAATTACAAAGGGATATATGAGACTGTTGAAGAAATGAGTTCCTTTTCTTTGGGACGACTACGCTCAACGCTCATTCGATGCTTTGAAAAAGGCATTGAACTCTGCTCCTTTACTGAGTCCACCTGATTATAGCAGAGATTTTCTTTTGTATCTGGCAATAGCAAAATCTACCATTGGTATGGTTCTGGTTCAGGAAGATGATGCTCTTACAAAGCATGTTATTTACTACCTTAGTCGAGGACTGGTAGGACCTGAACTTCGATACACTCCGATAGAAAAGTTAGCCTTAGCAGCAGTTCATGCTGTGCAGCGACTCCGACATTACATTATTCTTCGCAAAACTTATGTTTTGGCAGTTGCCAATCCATTTCAGTTTGTCCTCAGCAGGCGAGTGATTAGGGGCAAATATAATAGATGGATTGTGATTTTACAGGAATTTGATCTCGAGTTCATGTCTGCCAAATCCAAGAAATCATTAGTTTTTGCGGAATTGATCTCCGAGTTGCCCTGTGGAGAAGAGATGATCTATGATGAGTCCTTTCCAGACGAACACTTGTTTCTTATCTCTCCACAGGATCCTTGGTACGGGGATATCATTGTGTATCTCCAGACTGCGAAGTTTCCCTCTACTTTTTCGAAAGATGAGCGTCGTAAACTGCGTCACTTGGCCAAGAATTATTTGATTATTGGTGATGCTTTGTACCGTCGAGGGGTTGATTCAATCCTAAGATGCTGCTTAACTTTCGAAGAAGCTGAGGCTGTGCTCAATGATTCTCACAGTGGAGCTTGTGGGGGTCATTTATCAGGGCTTGCTACAGCCCAAAAGATTTTGCGTGCTGGCTACTTCTGGCCCTCGATTTTCAAAGATTTTATTGAATCGGTCAAGAAGTGTCATCCTTGTCAGGTGTATACTCGAAAAATGCGTGCTCATCCAGCTCCGCTTTTTCCAGTCGTTACTGTCGGACCCTTTACAAAGTGGGGTATGGATTATACTACTTGTAACCCGCCTTCGACAAAAGGTCACAAGTACATTATCGTAGCAGTAGACTACTTTACGAAGTGGGTCGAAGCTATGCCTACTTTTGGGAACGATGGTGAGACTGCAGCTTTGTTCCTTTTCAACCAAGTTATTACTCATTTTGGTATACCTAGAGAGATTGTCACTGACCATGGCAGTCATTTTCAGAATAGTATGATGGCCGAGTTGGCTCTCAAATTGGGTTTCCGGCAGGAGCATTCATCTCCGTATTATCCTCAGGCCAATGGGCAAGTGGAAGCCGTGAATAAATCCTTGAAGACAATTCTTCAAAGGACAATTGATAAACATAGATCCAACTGGCATATTATGCTATATCCCGCACTTTGGGCATACAGGACGTCAGTGAAAACTGCAACTGGCTTTACTCCGTTTCAGTTAGTCCACGGGGTGGAATCCGTATTTCCCATTGAATGCGAGAGTCCTTCCCTTAAACTGGCTGTTGAGCTTCTTCCCGACACTTCTAGTCTGGCAGAGCGGCTTCTTCATCTGGAACATCTTGATGAGCAGCGTCGAGATGCCGCCACGTTGAACGAAGCGCATAAAAACCGAGTCAAAGTCCAGTACGATAAGGCGGTTAAGCCTAGGGTCTTTTCCGAAGGTGACATTGTTTTGGTCTATGCCCAAGAAAAAGATGCCTTGGGGGCAGGAAAGTTTAAGTCGATGTGGTATGGCCCCTATATCGTTAAAAAAGTCCTTAAGAAAGGAGCGTATACCTTGGTTGACTTCGAAGGGAACGAGTTTCCGGAGCCCCGAAATGGGCTCTATTTGAAGAAGTATTATGCCTAGGCTTTGGCCTGGCATTTTGCTTTGTATATAGTAGTTTTTTTCTTTGTACATATCTGATTGATTTTCGATTTTTGATGAGTTGGTGATGTTTTTGATCTGCTTTGGCAGGTTGTGTTGGATGTCATGAGTCATTTTGGTTTCGCCGATGGTGCTAGTAGACACACCCGGAACTTAGCTTCCGCGGCTTGGGTGCTTCATTATCCATCCGGTCAGCTGTTAGTATCAAGAGGGGTCTGCATTGGTCCTGCTTCCAATAATATAGCGGAATACACTGCAGTTATTCATCTACTCTCGGAGGCAATATCTTTGGGTGTTGATTCGTTGGTAGTTTTCTTGGACTCCCAGCTGGTGGTGTCGCAGTTGAACAACACTTATCGGGTACGAGATCCATTTCTATTACGATTGTTCTTGAGGGTACGTTTGTTACAAAGGTCATTTCAATTTTTAACATTCATTCATATTCCTCGAGCTGAAAATTGGTTTGCTGACTCATTAGCTAATCAAGCTTTAGATTGGCATATTAATCATTCCATACAATAAATTTTTAATCATCAAAAACATCATACATTTGATACATTTATCACATCACATCAAATATCGTTGTATATATATCATCAGAGTGTCAAAAAACTTTACAAAATTTGGATTCATAATGTCGTACAAAACTTGGGCTTATGCCCCCATCATGTTCAGTCTCAAAAAAGAATATATAGTCATCTAATACATAATATATGTCTACTCCTGAGGTCCCTGCCCAGAAGTCGTGTTCCTATAGAACGTGACTGCAGTGGAAACTCGGCGGAATAATCTAACCTAGTCTCGGGGCACTCCTACCACCCGTCTCTGGATGGCTTCTGGCAGGTCCTCCACGACAGCCATAGGGATTTGGCGGGTTAATCCCTCCAAGTTTCTCTGCACGACCTGGAGAGTCCTATCTGAATCCACAGTATCTGCCTCACCCCTGCGGCGCTTGTGGCGCGGGAGACCCTCAGGACGAACTGGTCCAACATCTGAAACATGATCATTTTTAATTGTCAGTCATTATGAATCCAATCAAAAACATGTTTGTTTTTTTATTTATTTATTTTTTCATACATATTTGAAAAAATCCAAAAAAAAATTATATAAGTCAAAATTTTTTGCAAACTTACCGACTGTACCCCATGTTGTGCCTGGTGGAAGAACTAGATCTGGATCTCCACGAAAGTCGATCCCGGCATAGGGATAGTCGTCCACTGCGATGATTTGTTCTCCCCACCACAGGAAGAACTCATCGTCCCACGTGGTCCGGGGTACCTCACTACCCCCCAGTCTCTTCATCATGTCCGCCCAACGGGAAATTCTTGGGTCCCACGGGCTACTGATGGTAGATATGACTCTGGGTCTCAATGCTGGAATCTTCTCAAAGAAGAATGTTGTCAAAATTGTATCGTAGCCAAAGTGTTTGGTCTTTGCTTGGCGGATTGAGGTCAGCTGTTGTTTCATGTTCAGTAATAGGGCTGTGCACCAATCATACACATGAGTCAAACATTCTACTGCTATTCTCATTTGCGTCCTGGACGCCTGATGAGAGAGGCGGATCCTGCCACTCTGCCGATGGTGAAAAGGAGGATTTTCATGTGCAAATCCCTCACATCTTTAATTGCAATCTGAGTTCCAACCTTTTTGGAACCCCCTACGTAATATACATGGACATAGTCTTCCACGGTTAACCGTCCCAGGGGCTTCCCGTGCAAGTCTACTGGTTCTCCCCTCCGGGAGAGTCCAGTAATGAAATATATGTCTTCCACTTCAATGCGTAGTGGCATCTGATCAATAATGAAGCAATCCTGATCTGGTTCCCAGTAGTTTACGAGCATTTCTAGCAACCGCACATTGCTTTTCATATTTGGCATCTTGAAGAATTTGAACAATCCGCAATTCCGAAGGATATTTTGCGCTGCGCGATCTTGCATGACCTCTTGGTCAATTGCGCTATGCTCACGTTCCCTCCATGAGATTGTCATCCTGAGAAATTTCATCAAATTATGCATTAGCCACGCTTTTTTGCATTCGGACCTGCGCATACGCGGTTTTTCCTTTGCACAGTCGCGTGTATATGCGAGTTTCCTTCAATGAACCCGCGTATGCGCAAGTCCGCATATTTTAGCAAGGGTTTTAAAGCTAAAAATCACTTAATTTTAAATTCCAAATGGACAAAATGAATAAACAGGATGATTAAGGAGCCTACCTGAAGTTTCGGTGCGTTTCGACGGTCGGTTGTTCCTGATTTGACGAAAGAAGTTTTTTGCTCCACATCACTTTTTCCAAATCAGCAAGGCAATAATGAACCAAATATGAGGTAATTTGTCTATTTATGGCTAAAAAATTGAAAATTTTTGCAAAAATTCCTTATGCTTATTTTTTCGATCTATCTTAAGCTGCATAACCTGGTTGTTTGGAAGTGCCGAGTTTGGTATGTTTTCAGGTACATTTTGACGATTTTGAGATTTTTCCCAGTTTTTGATCCATGATTACCGACTCGTCACGGCAGGTATATGATCTTCATTGGCATATAGGTTAGGGAAATCACTTTCTGTTGCATCTTGCATTCTAGCCTCCATACTGATCACTTGCCATAGGGTCAATCCCATCAGGTCATGAGTATTACACCCATTTGACTCGCCGATTATTTAATCATGACTTGATGGTAGAGCCTTCCTTTACATGGGCTTCCTAGTTAGTTCCTCGCTATCACTTGTTGCCCATGCTGCTTTTTATGTAGACTCGGGAGTCCTCTTTAGTCCCGCCATGTCTTCTGTGTTGAAGCTTCATTCTTCTCCTTCATCACTTATCATTTTTCTGGCTTATACCCTAGAGGCTCCCTGGTGTCGTTAAGTTGTATTACTGCATTGCATATTGGCTACTTGTTTATCTTGGCCTTTAGCCGGCTTCATTTGGACTCGATGTTTAAGCCAACTTTTGACCTTGAATTTCTGTACAAGTTAACCATTGCATGCACTTAGCTATCACGACTTGACACCTTTTTACCCATGGATGGAACGTTCCTCTGAGTATCACTTACCAGTTTTTGCCACCTTGCATTGTGCATAGGATTGTTCCAATCCCAGGAACTAGTGCATCTGATTTCTTGATACTCGTTCTATCCATTGTACCATAGCATTCTTTTATTCTTTTTCAGGCTTATTATATGAAAAAGAAAAAAAAATCAAATATAACAAAAAGAGCGGGAACGGGATGTATCTTCGTTATTTTGATGGCAGTACAGAGTCAGTTTGTCGCCCTTGAACAAAACACATATACTTATATATATTTCCTTCATTTGGGATGGTTCTAGTTTTGACCTAGGTTCAGCCTTTACCATGTTTCACTTGTCAGTTCTCCCCCGGTTGGTTATCTCTTCCAATCATATGGAGAGTTTGTTTTGCCTCCTGCATGACAGACTTATATAGTGTCACTTTTTACTGCCATGGTCATCACGAGTCGTGCTTTTGTTCAAGGGAAGTCTAACCTGAGTCGGCCATTCTGCGGTGTCTCTTGACTCATTATTCAGTCGGCCTTCCCGGTCTTGTCAGTATCATGTTCTATCACATCAGATGTTTTGGTCTTCCGCTCATGTTGGTTTGAGAAGGTCCCTATTGACTTCTTGCCGGCGGGTTTGTCTCTTATCGACTACGACACATTGCTATGAGAGCAAACCTAGAGCCGAACCCTGGGCCTATTTCCATCATTGATAGGTGACCTTGTGCTTAGCATTTTATCATCATCATGGGTCTTTGACTGAGTGGTTTCCCTTGTGTTCGACGTCAGCACACATTATCACACTTGGGATTCGTGCAGTACCTTGATTTCCATTTGACCCTATCGGTGGATTTCTCGCCTCTGTGTCAGCTTTCATTATTGGTTGGTTCAAAGGGTTTCTTCCGTGCGCTAGCTTCATCTTGTGCATGTCGGAAACGTACTTCGGTTTTGGTTCCGTCACTCTACTTCGTCCGATTCCTTCCAAATCTTGGCCTGTGGGTTACACTCGCGCTGGACTGATGTGGGATGCCTTAATGCCTTCCTTCCAGCAGATCTTTTCCCATCGACTCCGACTCATTGCTCTGGGAATAAGGTCTAGAGTATTTTTTTCAGTACCTTAGGGTTTGCAGTCATCAGTGGCAGACTCTTCGCTATCGACAATGGGGATTCATCATTGCCTCCTGATTGGTAGATTCTTTCAAGTGTTCGACTTCAACTCATTCATTCACACTTGTCAGATTGTACTGGGGCACCTTGACACTCATTATCATTATCGGTGGGTTGTCTTGCGTTGGTTAACGGTATACATCATTGACCGGTAATCCAATGATTTCTCACATGGTCGACTTCAGCTCATTTATTCCCATTGTGTAGAATTGTGCCATAGTGATTGGTGAAGACCTCGGGTTGCATCAGCATTTCTCGGTTCACTTTTGACAGTCCATTCAGTTTCTGCCAGTGATGTCGTCCACCCTTATATGTTGCAGTTCAGTACAGCAGCATCCTATATGTTGGCTCCCGAGTTGCGTGATTGTACCGGTTTTTCCACCTCTTATGATTCGGTACTTGGAGAGTCAGTTACTTATTTGATCAGACATCTAGTTGCACCATCTTTGATCAGCTTTTTATATGTGATACTTGGACATTGATTCAGACTTGTATTTCTGGGCCATGCTCAGATGATTCACTGTGTATTTTCAGTTCAGCTATACTTGTATACATATTGGATCTATTCAATACTTTCCATATGATGTATTTTTGACTGAGCATGGGTATTCCCGCCTCAGCATGAGTTGACTCTCTGTTTTCTTTCATTGTTTTTTGGTAGGCTGAACTCTGGTGAAGTCCTCTCTTGTCCTTGCGAAGTTCTTTCTATGTGCATAATACATTTCGGCCATCATGTACCCCTTCTGACCTCATATATTAGGGGGCATCTGTTATAGCATCATTTCTCACCTTCATATGATTCATGATTGCTTATATGGCTTTGGGCACCCATTCCTACAGACTTGGACAAATTCACTAAAAAACAGTGTAAAAATCCCCATACGCGACTATGCCCGTACTTTTCCGCGTGTATACGCGAGTCCAGCTAGAATTTTCCGCGTATGCCATTAAAATGATTAAAAATATATATAATTATTCCCTATTTTCGGGCTGGGTTGATGGTTACTCAGGTAGTTCAACCACCCCAGCACGTGGCCAACTGTTTCCAACTGTTGGAACTACTTGGAGGGAGTATAAAAACCCCTCATGTGTATGGCCTAAGGGAGAGAGAGAATTATTGATATTATACTCTGTTGGTATTCCCTATCCAAGTATGATTCCCCGTGCCTCCTGCACTTTCCCAGTTCATTATAGGAAACCCTTGTTTCCTTAAGATGCTCATCTCCCTATATGTCATCTCGTATGCACCAGTTTGGAAGGAGTCTTAGCGAGGCAAGGGCTGGACGGATCCGGACGACGGTCTGCTCGAAGGCCGTGGAAGGATCAGGTGATCTCTCCACTCGTTACTTTTGTACATGCTATTCATAATACAGAAGTACCATGTTGTTCCCGAAATATACGTGTTAGTGTATGCTTATATGTATGAGAATATTGTTATTTAAGCATTCATTATGATTTATTTAATGTTTTATATGAATCTCACTAACATTTAGAGTAGATATATGCTGTACAACTAGTTCTTCGTGCTTGTTTCTTCTTGTTTTTCAGGTTAAGAAGGAAGGACGGTTGCTGGGGATTTGAACCCTGCGGGATCTTCTTCAACCGTAGGACCTACGGGTAACTTTCTCATTCTACTCTATTTAGTTTTTCTGAACGTGCATGGTTGTGTGAGTCCTTCTTAAGTAGCATGCCCCTGCTCTGTGGAGGTTGTAACCCAACGAACCTCTAGGGTGATATTGCCCGAAACAGTAGCAAAAGGTTATCTCCAGGTGTTGGGAATTGATTTTGGTGATATTTTTTCTCTTGTTGCCAAGGTTACTTCTATTAGATTAATTATATCTGATGCTGTTGCATTTGATTTTGAGGTAGAACAGATGAATGTGAAGACAAAATTTCTTCACGGAGATCTGGAAGACGAGATCTATATGAAGCAAACTGAAGGACTTATAGTGAAGAAGAAAGAACGTGTATGCAGGTTAAAAAAGTCTCTGTATGGGTTAAAACAATCACCAAGGATGTGGTATCAGAAATTTGATACCTATATACAAGGACTTGGCTTCATCAGAAAAAAAGAGGATCATTGGGTTTATTTTAAATTAATTGGTGACCGTGTTATTTATTTGGTCTTGTATGTGGATGATATGTTGTTGATTGGAAATGAAAAAAAAATTATCCAAGATTTGAAGACCCAATTGTTCTCCAAATTCAACATGAAAGATCTTGGTGTTGCAAACTATATTTTGGGCATGGAAATTAAGAGAGATCAAGCAAAGAGGAAGCTCTGGTTAAAACAAAGGAAGTATATCGAGACAATATTGTAGAGGTTCAATATGCAGGATAGTAAATTGGTGAAGGTTCCTATTCCTGTAGGTGTAAAGCTATCTACTGAATAGTGTCCCAAGACACAATAAGAAGAGGATATGTCACGTGTTCCATATGAAAGTGTAGTGGGTAGCCTGATGTATTCAATGGTATGTACTAGACCAGACATTGCACATGCAGTGGGAGTATTGAGCATGTTTATGTCAAAACCAAGGAAGGAGCATTGGACAATAGTGAAGCGGGTTGTCAGATATTTGCGTGGAACTAGTGATTATGGTTTGTACTAACAAAGAAGATCAGGATTGGACATAGTTTTGGACATATGTGGTTTTTTTGATGCAGGCTGGGCTGGAGATCTGGACCAAAGAATATCTACAAGTGGGTATGTGTTTAGCCTATTTGGAGGTACATCCAATTGGATGAGTAAAAGACAGTCTGCAGTGGATCTTTCAACTACAAAGGAAGAATACATGGCAGCCACTCATGCAAGAAAGGAAGAAGTTTGGTTGTAGAGATTGTGTTCAAGTATAAGGTTGGTGCAGTGAGCTATAAGGATATAATGTGATAGCCAAAGTGAAAATTTCTTGGCTAAGAACCCTACTTATCATTCAAATACAAAGAACATTGATGTTCAATATCACTTTGTGAGAGATATGGTTGAGGATAAGAGGGTGTTACTTGTAAAGTTGGAGACTTTGAAGAATGTTGCAGATTCATTGATGAAGTCTGTGAGCACTCAAAATTTCTCTTGGTGTAGAGAAAAAATGGGTGTTGCAGAGTTGGAATAATGATTAAGCTCTCCTGTTTCCCACCCCCCCACGGAAATAAAAAAACAAGTGGGAGAATGTTGGGTATGTGTTATATTATATCCATGATTAGTCGCACGCGCGGGGGGGAAATAGCCCCCCTGTACATTGCGTCGGGCACAGAAGGGGGGTCATAGGGGGCAGGTAGCCCCCTACGCAGGGTCCGAGGCAGCGACCTAAGAATTTTTTTTTGGACCCTATTTTTCGGTGGGCGTACCCGCCCATGTCTTTGTGCATGGGTTTGCACATGGTTTTGGGGCATGATGGTTTTTGGCCCTTGGTATTTTGTAGATCTGGTCAATGGAACTAAAATTATGTTCTAATGCAGGGTTAATGGATTGGGGTTTATGAATGATTCGACATGTATATATATGTGTTGTAACACTAAAATGAACATAATGAAAAATCAAGCTGGTAGTCCCAATTTGGGATCTAGGGGAAAATATCTATGTATATATGTTATGTTTTATTCTCTTGCTATTGTTTATTTTCTATTTTTAAGATTCGTTTGCAGATAATTTCTGTACAGGGTTAAAACCTACATCGAGTTTATAGCGAAAACTTAGCTTCAAGCCTGGAGCTCGCTACGAACTTGCCTAAATTCACCATATTTTGAAATTTTTTCTCTTTAACTCCAAAAACATGCTTACACATCTGTAAATGACTTGATATGGTATTCTAAGATAAAAAGTGGCCAAAAAAGGTGTGTCTTATCATCTTATAAGCGGCAGCATGGTCATCTTCCATCATAGTTTTAATCCTTTTTTCTTCAATTAAACTTGTACCATATCTATTGAACAAAACGACTTTGTTTAGGTGGAAAAAACCATGATCAGGTGGCAAACTGTCATGCTATATTTGAGGTCTTGATATTCCAAATTTGAAGATGAGCCGTGTATTAGTGAGGTGGAAAAAATGATGTGCTATCATCCATTTCATCCTTATGAAATGTTTTGATGAGTTGTATTCATCAACAAGTGTACCAATTATACTTCACAATCTATTTTGATGATTCATATTCTCCCTAAAATGCTTCAAAAAGACCGAAACTTTAGCTCGCTGGAAAAACAGAGTTTTTAGGCAAGTTTGTAGCAAATTCTGATTGTTTTACTCTGATTTCGCTACAAACTTTGGTAAAAGTGTAAAATTCACTCTCATGACCAGATTTGCTCATGTATGAGATATTTTTGGCATTTTTATTTGACACTAACACCTATCACCTTAATGATGACCTTTAAGACCCCCACATATGTAAATTTTTGAAAATTAAAAATTGAAAAGACTCTATTCAACCCTAATTGACTCAATCTAATTAACTAATTAAGACCAACCAAATTGTTATCATGGATAACAATCACCACCCTCATATGATATATCTTTCGTTGCATGATGCTAGCCTGCATCCCTCATTGTTGTTACTACCCTACTAGCTCCATTGAAATGTTGCATAAGAGACATCACCTTGTGTGGACAGTCCCTGTATAGACCCATGAACATAGGATTCGTGTTGATATATTGAGCCCTCGTAGGGAAGACTCCTACATCAAACAAAACCTTAGCCAATTTTTCATAGTAGTCCATTCGAACTTGTAAACCATCCGTATGCCCCCGAACACCCACTCCCCACTAAGGATGCACCTCACCCTCTTGGGCCTCGCCCATCTACTCATCTCCTCCAACATTCGGTAGGGGAGGAGGCATGTCCCCATCTAATGTGCCGATTTCTACAAAATATATCGTACAGAAAAATAATTAGACAATTACATTAAACAATTTAATAAAACATTTTAAAGAATGTGCTAGAATAAATTTTATTCTAATTCATTAAAACAAGAAAACGAAACTAGATTAATTTACTAATATTACCTCTATCATCTAGAGGCTCAGACACTGAGAAGAGGATTTTGGGACACCCTATTCAATTAATCCCCGTGTACAAAAATCCAATGCAACAAACACAAGGTCATCCTCACTAGCCAGTAGTGCTACTGCCTTGGGAGAAATCCTGGTTGAATACTCCGACATGCCCCTGTTGGGTAGCATCTGCCCCCACATGCACATCTGGACCTTATTTATTTTCCTAAGTGGGTGATAGTAATATGTAGGCCTTGTCTCTGAAAGCATCTCCAAAAATACACAAAAAATATCAGAAGTGAAAGGGAAGGTCTCCCTTCGATGTCTCAATGCACGACATCTATTTAAAGCCATGCAAAATTGCGTAAAAAAATGGTAGACCATCTTATGCAATGTGGCACCAACATAAAATAATCAACATAATACAAAAGAGGGAAACTAATGGACTTCCCATCATTACTAGAGTGTGTAATCATGCTGATTAATAATGAGAGGCACCTAACCTCTTTTACAACAAAAGAAGAAATTTGTAGTTTTCCACCATAGACCTGTAAATTTGATGGATGGACCGCATGAGGCCCGTCATATATCATAGTTTATGCAAGCTAATTCTTAGCTGCAACCCCATGGGGGACATCAGTGAACTTGGGAAAATTCTCCCCTCTCTTGGATAGGCCAGTGATAAAGTATATATCCTCCATAGTAGGCCTATATCACACGTTTGGACCGACACAGAAATCCTACTGCTGGACACTCCATCGGTGGATTAGATGTGCCAATAAGATAGAGTGCAACTTAATGGATGTAGCCTCCTCATAATATTTGAAGAGGCCAACATCCCTGAAGAGCACTCGGATCGCTGTAGTAATAGGGCGAGGGTATAAACCCCTCTCCCTCTCTCTAGCTTGCCATGTTCATACCATATTGTATGGGTCTGCCTTCTTCTCCTCCTCCTGCTAGTGTTTTGATCAGTGGTTATCATTGATGTCAACCCAAGTAGCACCAATGGCTACCCCGATCTTGCATGGTAATTTTGACCTACCAAATTACTATATTCTGGGTCAAGAATATTTTTGATGGTCTCTACTTGTCGATATGTTTCTGTTGATATATAGCACGCAATGTAATTCTTCACGGTTTGAGAGATATTGATGTTTGAAGTTTGTAACCCCTATTAGTGGGCTAAAACCCCATGGGGTTGTGGAATGGGTCATTGAAAAGTAAAAAATTAATAGTTTTTAAGCTCCTAAAATCCTTCCCATGTTCACTTGTTGAAGACCCTCTCAACCTAAGCATTTATATAAATTTTGATCTTCATATCCAGCTCATGTAGGGATTTCGCTACCTGAAATAGGTCATCGTGGAATTTGCATTCTAAATTTTTTTCTACGAAGGATCAGAAGCTGAAAGGCAAAGCCAAATCCTGAGGAAGTTCCTGTAAAAATTTTAGATCAAGGTGCTCAATATTTTCGGAGATATGATTTGTGGAAGTCAGTGTTTTTGCGGGCTCCTGAACTTCATCTCAAAGAATTGACCTTGGGAAAATTTTCATAACTCTCTCTCTTTAATATCAGATTGGAATTATGTAAAATGTGGTAGATAGTGCACGGATTTTAGTTTTCGCTATATCAATTTCAGAGCCAAATGAAGAAACATTGACACGTGGCACGCTGTACAAGTTTTCTCTACTGAACTAATCCATAATTAGGTCATTGTGAGAGATTGGGCGTAACTCTGCCTTTAAGAATCAAAATTGGGTTAGACCTGTGGCATTGGACTCATAGGAATACTACATAACTGAAAATCACATATTTGGGATCTGAAATAACAGAGATACACCAGATTCAATATCGAGATCCTTGAAGGCAAGAAAAATCTAGATCATGTGTTGTCAAGGGCTGCAAAGGACTAGAATTTCTAGGGCAGTAAATAAAAGCAAGGTGCAGCAGAGGGTAGCATGAAAAGAGCAGCAATAAAGGTGTAGAACAACAACATGAAGTTCACCACATGAAGTCTTCAAGTGGGCAGCACCACATATAGTCATTATAAAGGTATCATTGTACTAAGTCATTGTAAATGTATCATTGTAAAAATTGTACAAGTGTCTATCTGCCAAGAGTTGAAGAGGTAGTGTCGGGAGGTCTAGGATCATCATTAGGTGGTTTTGTCATAGTTGGGGTTATGGTCTAGGGTGTATTATTCTTCTACATCATTCTATATCATTGTAAAGTGGACCATTTTCCCTGGTACGAGAGTCCATTCTTCTTTTATTCTTCTATAGGGTGGTAGGGTGGTGCTAGGCTGGTGCATGAAGTCACCAATAGGTTCGAGTCTGTGATAACTTTAGGGCGGTAGGGTGGTGCTAGGATGAGTTGTAGCTGATTGGGTGTTGGGGCATCTGTTCAATTGACTATTGAAGAATTGATCCAGGTGGATATTGGTGGTCACCCGCCTATTCCACTTGGGGCTCCACCATTGTCTATTTCAGTTTTTCAGTTTCGGCACAGTTTACTATTTTTAGCAGTTTTTCGGGTCCTAAACTTCCGGAGCCGTTTTGAGGCCCTAAACGAGTTTTTTGGGAAAACGGAGGGCAACATGCGTCCATGGACCAATGTTGTCCGTTCCAAATTTGTAGTCCTGACAGATCTTTCTAACGAGGTGGCGACACGCGTCAAACGGAGATCGTATGCCGAAGTTACGTCCCCAGGAAGTTGAAACACCAATTTACCCAAACGGGGCCCATAGTTTTGGCGCACTCATCTCTAGGTTGTGGTTTTGGTCATGCTAGGGACTTCATTGTTTCTAAATGACAAATAGGCCCTCGCCCTCATTGTAACATCTCAGTTCAGAGGGCCGTAGCCGCCACATCTCTTCTCGAAGATAGCTACCAGCGCCCTAGCTAGTTTTATTTCCATTCTGTCTGTAAGCAAATTTCAGTTCTTTGATATTAATGAGATGAAGTATTATTTCCGTTGCATCGCTGTATTTCTGTTTATATGTTTATTCTATTGCGTTCCTGCATAAATCCGGATCATTGGTATCAGAGGGGTCTGCTTTTTATCGATCCTTTTTTGCAAGTCCCCAACGAGGTCGGGGTATAAGGAGCTAGGGCCCGATCCGGGTGGAACCTTTGTAAGACCGCCCTCGCAAACTCGACGGACGCCCATGGGGGACGAAAAGAAAGATGAGAACCAGTGAGATCCCATCAAAATATTGGCTCGCAGAGTACCTCGAAAAACAAAGGAACGCGATGATGGATAACTTTTGCCAGATCCTTCAACGGCTGCCCACCGGCGGCGCATCTGCATCCAGCAGCTACTCTGGAGGTGCGACTCCTTTTAAGGCACAAGTAAATTTTGACATTCCCATATTTTAGGGTCAAATAGATGCATATGTTGTAGATAGATGGTTTAATCTATTAGAAGGATAGTTCTTGGTTCATTACTTTTCCGACCCTGAGAATATTATTTGTGCACTCCTCAAAGCTACCCCGCATGTCAAGGATTGGTGGGAAACCTACTGTGAGAACAAGTACCAGACAGAACCCTCTCTATTCTTGGTCGTACCAACCTGGAATTCTTTCCAAGATGCTGTCAAGGAACAGTACTATCCCGTGGGGAGCTATGAGGACAAGTACATACAATGGACCACGCTGCGACAACAAAGGGATCAAGATGTGCATGAGCTGATGAATCTTTTCCATACCCTATGCACAAATTTGGGTATCAAAGATTTAGATAAACATCTGGTGCTAAAGTATCGCAATTTTCTGCACAGATACATCTGTGGAGGAAATGGAGTTCCTTGACATCTCCTCGCTTGGTACGCATACCGGTATGCTGCCGGCATACCGGTATACCGCCAAGATTGAGCGTAAATTCAAGGTAGAAGCGAGACTTGGATCTGCGAATCAAAAGCAAGGGAAAGGTGCTTCCAAACCGCAACAAAGGACCGAGCCAAGGCATGGCGGCAAGCAAAGACAACTCATCGAAGCCACAAGAAAAGAAGGCACGTTAAAGCTAAAGAAGGAGCCACTTAGGAAAGGTGGAGTTCCATAAGAGTTCCACTCACAACATTATGGAGTGCCTGCTTACAAATGCCATGGCTGTAGGATGAGGGCTTCTGAGTCAGATGCATGCTCTGACTCCGAATCAGAACCTAAAAAGGCGAATGAAAAATGGAAACAGATTATTGATGCGGAGCCCAATGCCACTGTTACCACTACAAAGATCCAAAAGGAGGAACTGGAAGATCCAGAGGAGGAGGAACGTCTCTTCCACTCCCAGATGTGGGTAAAGGGCTACCCGGTATAGTTCATCGTCGACAATGGGAGCCGTTGCAAGAACCCACATTGTGCGTACGCCGTGAAGCGTTGGGCTTAAGCCGACCACAAACACCACATCCACACCATCTGCGGGTTTCACCTATATCAGATTCTACGGCTACCGTTAGCAGCCGCTCTTCCTCATAGCAGACTTCCTAAGTCTTCACCGATGAGGTATTATGTGACGTTGCTCCTATTGATGTTTCTGATGTATTATTAGGACAACCATACTTGTGGAAGCGTCATGCTGTGTATGAGTCTCGGCCTCGTGCCGTTATTGTTACTTTGGGAAATAAGTTGTACAGGATACCAGAGGTACCACCTCCTGCCGCTATCTCTTTGGTTACTGCAAAACAATGTAGTAAGTCTATTTCCCAACCTCCCGTAACCTGTCAAGGATCCGCCTGTGGCACAGGCCGCAAGATCGTGGCCACCTCCAGACAGGCTCCTTCCAAGAGACAATGGGCACAATGGATAAGGTTGTGGAGGAGTACTAGACATCACCCTGTAACGACAGCCCTTCGCATCTGCTGGGGTTACACCCGATTGATCTGACCCCTGGTGCGCCGCTACCGAATGGACCGATCTATCGGCGCTCTGTTCTGGAGAATGATGAAATCAAGAGACAGATTCAGGAGCTGTTGCAGAAAGGTCACATCAGACCAAGTTCATCGCCCTGTGGGAGCCCGATCGTGTTGGTACAGAAGAAGGATGACGTGAGACTCCGTATCGACTATCGCGCGCCGAACAAGCATCATCAGTCTGAATAGGCACCAATCCCACGGATTGGACACCTTCGACCAACCTGCAAGAAGACGGCAAGATCGACCTGAAGTCTGGGTATCACCAGGTACCAATTGAACCCTCCGATGTGTGGAAGACTGCCTTCAAAGCCAAGGAAGGCCTTTTCGAATGGCCGGTCATGCCTTTCGGGTTGACGAATGCTCCCGCCACCTTCATGAGGATGATGGATGACATCTTGCGGCCATTCACCAACTCATTTGTAGTGGTGTACTTGGATGATATTCTGATCTTCAGCCATACTTGGGAAGAGCACCTTCACCACATCCGACAAGTCCTCCAAACACTGCGGCAACACAAGTTGTGTGCCAATTTGGAGAAGTGCACTTTTGGCATGACCCATGTTCAATATCTGGGATACATTATTGATGAAAGGGGGGTGCATGTGGATCCAGCCAAGATCCAAGTCATTCGGGATTGGCCAGCCCCAACCACTATAACAGAGCTTCGCAGCTTTCCGGGTCTTGCTAATTTCTATCGGAGGTTCGTGTTGGGATTCTCTCATATCACTTGGCCCTTGAGTCAAGTCACCAAGGGAGGAGCGAGAGCAAAATTTGGCCGAACTCGGGGTGCGTTCGCGTAATCGAAAACGCTCTCGTTTCCGTAGATCTCATTTTTACCGTACTTGCAGTCTACCTATTTGAGATCGGTATTTTCGCATGCTCGATCATGCTATTGGGCGCCTACTCAACAGGACATCTGGCATTTCACAAAGAAAATACTGTCTGAGCGCTCGCAAGTACCCGACACATGACAAAGAAATGTATCTAACAGTGTTACGACAATGGAAGACAGGCATTTTGGGGAAGGAACAATCATCCACACAGGCATCAGCTCGCCCCTTCCGCTCATACAACCAAGGGATGAAGTTGCGGTGGCACTTAATGTATGGTCTACATATCTCGCAATGGGCCATTTGAACATAAAGTATAAGAAGGGTAGCACCAATCATGTTGCAGACTGCCTCAGCCGACCACCGATCGTGGCGCTCACCACTGTGCTCAACTCTTGTGGGCACGAGACTTCTGATTGGCCGCTTCTCTATGAGAGTGACCCAGAATTTGGCCAAACTTACAAGGCACTCTTGGGGGGTACACAAGTTCCAAATTTTCACCTCCAAGATGCACTTTTATGTCACATGGGACACCTTGTGTTCCTTCAAGCGAGCGTGCCAAGATGATATGGGAAGCACACTACAGTCGAGTCGCTGGGAATTTCGGGGTCGAGAAAACAGTAGCAATCCTGCAGAAGTATTTCTACTGGTCGAACCTTCGAAAGGATGTTGAGAAGCACATCAGATCCTGCATTGCTTGTGCCATTGCCAAACCGACCATCAAGAAGCAAGGCCTATATACTCCTCTACCTACCCCTAGTCGACCTTGGGAATCCATCTCCATGGATTACATGTCAAGCCTGCTTTCTACTAAGCAGGGAAATGATCACAGAGCTTGTTATTTTGCCGATGATTCTCGAAGATGGCCATCATGGCGGCCTGTAAGAAGAATATCACAGCAGAAGCCACTGATAAACTCTTCTTTGAACGAGTGTGGGTGCACTTTGGGATCCCACAGTCTATCATATCAGATCGAGATAGCAGGTTCCTCAGCACATTTTGGTCCAGCCTCTGGTCAATGTTGGACACAAAGCTCACCAAGTCCACAGCTTTTCATCCCCAAACAGATGGCCAGACAGAGGTCGTCAACAGAATGATTGTACACATTCTGCGCATGTACAATTCAAAGCATCCACGCACATGGGACGAGAGCCTCCCTTATGTACAACACAGTTATAATCGGGCTCTCCACAGTTCAATCGGCCATAGCCCCTTTCAGGTGGGCTTGGGATTCCAGCCACTATGTCCCATTGATGTAGCCATGCCATTTGCAGCTGCTCAGGCCAATTCAGCTCATGTCCAGTCTGAAGTTGACAAAGCAAGTAGCTTCATCGAACGCATTCAACACATCCGCCAACAGGTTCATGATATATTGGACAGAGCCAATGCCAAGTACAAGCAACGCCATGATCAACACCGGGTGCCACACAACTTCCAGGTGGGTGACAAAGTATGGCTACATTTGCAGAAGGAGCGCCTCACTGGACCCCACCGCAAGCTTCGCCTGCTCCGATACGGGCCGCACACCATCACCAAGGTTGTAGGGAACAATGCATTCGAGCTCAGTATTCCACCATTCCTTGGTCTGCACCCAGTCTTCAATGTGGATCGCCTTCGTCCTTACTTCCCACCTCTACTGGACACCTCGGACATTGCAGAACAACTCAAACCAACTGAGTTAAATCCAGACTGCATGGAACAGGCCACCACAGATTGCATCATGGACATGAAAATCAAGAACACTCGCCAGCAGAAGATCCAACTATATCGGGTTGTCAAAGCTGGCCAACTCCTGCACCAAGGAAAGTGGTTCACCAGGGACCAAGTTCAGCAGAAATTTTCTCATCTCATGGAGGAACTTAACGCAATGGGGACCATTGCTTCCTAAGGGGGGAGGAATGATCCAGGTGGATATTGGTGGTCACCCGCCTATTCCACTTGGGGCTCCACCATTGTCTATCTCAGTTTTTCAGTTTCGGCACAGTTTACTATTTTTAGCAGTTTTTCGGGTCCTAAACTTCCGGAGCCGTTTTGAGGCCCTAAACGACGTTTTTTGGGAAAACGGAGGGCAACATGGGTCCATGGAACATGTTGCTCGTTCCAAATTTGTAGTCCTCTGATAGATCTTTCTAACGAGGTATGGTACGCGTCAAACGGAGATCGTATGCCAAAGTTACGCCCCTGGGAAGTTGAAACACCAATTTACCCAAACGGGGCCCATAGTTTTGGCGTTTCATCTCCTAGGGTTAGGGTTTTGGCTGTTTAGGATTTCCCATTGTTTCTAAATGATAAATAGGCCCTCGAGCCTCATTGTAACACAGTTCAGAGGCCTGTAGCCGCCACATCGCTTCTCAGAGATAGCTACCAGCGCCCTAGCTAGTTTTATTTCCATTCTATCTGTAAGCAAATTTCAGTACTTTGATATTAATGAAATGAAGTGTTATTTCCGCTGCATCTCTGTCTTTATGTTTATATGTTTATTCTATTGCGTTCCTGCATAAATCCGGATCAAGAATCTTGGGCGTTGGAGCATCCATCCAGTGGGAGTTGGAGAAGAATGCTTTTCTAGATTCTAGGAAGTTGGAGCTTTATTTTCAATTGGATTTGAATATTAAAGAATTATTAGAAAAGCATTCAGGTGGTTTTTGTCCCGGAGAGGGTTTCCACCTTAAAAAATGTGTGCAATTGTGTTCCTTTTTTTTACTGCTATCATTGTACAAACATTGATAATAATTGAATATTAACTAATGCTCTGAAAGATTAATAATAATACTAATTGAAAGGAATACTGATTCACCCCCCCCCTCTCAGTATTTCCAACTGCTGCTCCCTCTACTGACGTCTCTGCTACATCATTGAAATATAAAATACATGAAACTCATACACAAAATGCATTTTTTTTATTAATTTAAACACGTATTTATAAATATGGAAACATAAAGTTCAATTAAAAAAAATTCACCAGTATGCTCAAAACACAGTCATGCACCGATGCCAATGCTCTTTCAACTGTAACAACACCACTATTGGTTCATAATTTTAACTTTTGATAGCAGTGTGGAAAAATTGTGCACTTGTGCGCATAGGTAACATTTTCGCATTGGTATGGAACATTCAGGTTATCAAACTCATCGATCTATGCGTATATTTTTAATTATTAAGTTTGCAATGCATTTAGAAAATATAAATGCACCGGGCATGATGCACCAACATAAAATCTGTCACATCATTCTCAGTTCATTTTAATTTACAAAACACATCACAACAATGACGGTGTGTTATGTTCATGCACCAAATTGTGATGCACCCTATAAATTTACATGGCACATCACTATTAGTGCGAGTGGAATGTATCAAACGCACCAAGCGGTGATTTCTATTTTTTTTGAAAAAAGCGACAAATTTAACCTAATTTACAAATATAATCCACAAAAAAAAAAAAATTAATTACAAAGAAACATAGACATTACCTGGAAATTTAGTCATTGGGGAGGCATTGTAGACACGTAATGGAGAAAAATAAATTTTAGGACGGTTTGAAAAAATTAAAAGCTCAAACAATGAGCATGGTACGAATGGATGGTGAGCAAGAGAAGCATTGACGTTAGGGCACTTGCATGTGGAAAGAGTGGCACCAGTGATTTAGATCTCTCCTGCACTATAGATTGTAAAAATCAAAATTATGACCGGAAGGGTTTTTTATTTAACCGTCCTCCGATGCGTAGAAATGCACCGGTGCATGATATATCCAAAAGCATCGTATTTTTCTTAATTAAAAAATATCATGATGATTTTTCTCGAGATTCCCCAAGGCTTTCCTCTACAGGTACTGCACCAGTCCTATGTTTTACTATAGCACCGTTTTTTTTGGAAATTAAAAACCGCCTAGCGATGCTCTTTAGAAGATGCCCCTGGGTGTTTTGTTAATATTACCACACTAGGACATTTTACTATGTAAAGGGAACCAATGCTATCGACTATTCAAGCACTGGTGCGTTATTTTATAAAATTAAATTTTCAATGGTGCACCATGTTATATGCAACACCAGTGTTTGTATGGATAGTAAAGCACTGGTGTGTTTTTAGATTTTAGACACACCATCCAAAAACATCCACACGCCCACCTACGCTAGTGACCTCCACTACAAATGAATTTTTGGGCTATTTTGATAGGTTTTTTTTTTGGGGTAAGTTCGACTAATCCTAATCTGTCCATTTTTTCCTCCTCCCATCCCACCCATGGGTTTTGAACCGGTGACCTTGCATACGGGGTGCCTTAACAACACACCCAATCACTGACTACTCTACAGCACGTGGGCGGGATTTTTTAAAAACATCCACTACATGGTATTTTCCTTGTAGTGTGATCATGATGGATCTATGCTATGTAATTTTGTAGGAGTATGGCTAAGTGCTGACCCAATATACTGTAGTATTAAGATGGTGTTGCTTTAGAGGGTTGATCACTAATATTGATTGGCTTGAAATGTTTATGATATGAGTATTGTTTATTGTTGTGTTTTAGAGGCATGTAAGAGTTTTCATATTGTAGAGAGCCTTCATTGATATCTTGTTTGTATGGTGCTATAATCCTCCAAGTATTTCCATGTATCTATTGTTAAAGCCTTGTAATATGCTGTTGCTAAGACCATAGAATATTATCAAAGTGTTGAGAGTCTTCCATGCACTATCATATGCTATCTACTGTCATTATTTTGATGTGTTGTGAACACATTGTTGCTTATTGATTCCATGTATTACTACCTAGCCATGTAAAGTTAAGCGGAGTTCATATTTTCCAAAGCTGGGGATTGTATTGCATAGCTCTTTTCATATAAATAAGATATTCTTGTTGTTGCACGAGTTGTGGGATGAAAAAGTATGTTGTTGGAATATTGGTTGATGATCAGTTGTTTTACAGGTGAATGTTGGAATTTTTGGTCCAAGGGAGTGTCCCTTTGCCATTGATGTCAAAGGGGGAGAGAGAAATAATGTTGATTTGGTGTTTGCAAGAGGTTTCCATTAATGCCAAAGGGGGATATTTTTGGCATTATGGTTGGCTGACATGTTGGCATTGATGTCAACCTAGTGGTGGTGGATCTCATGAACCTAATGATTTGTTGATGTTACATGTGTTTAGAGGTTATATGGTTGATGTTCTAGAGGTTGTACAGATCTTAGGGGAGGCTGAAAAAGAGATGCTCAAGGTGGGAGAGTTTTGGGAAAAGGAAATTTTCTTTTCAAGTGTTAGAGCAACTAATGTGGTATCCCTTTGGTCATAGGGAGACAATAGCTGAGTGCTGCAGTATTATCATGCTATGTCGATGTAGTTACGGTTGCATGCCACCCATTAAGTTCCATCGACACTACTACAGTTGAATCATGCACATTACCACAGGCTCTACCAATCAGATTGCTTAGGGTATTGCTAACATTCGAATCATTTGACAGGGTCTTCAATAATCACATGGATTTGGTCATTATCATGGTGCAAACACATTAATTGTTTGAGTAATAAATGTTAGTGGATGGATCTAGTCTCCATGATGTTGGAACAAATTGACTGCGTGATTTGGTCCAACAATTGTGATCGATTTGGTATGAATATTTGTGAATGTTGTATGCTTGTCTTAGCGATAGATTTGGTCAATCACATAAGCATTGGGAATTATTGTTAAATATTCCATGCTAGGGATCGTTTCTAGGTTATTAAATGCACATAGCCTGTAGAGAGTGTTGATTTTCCACGACCTTGGGTCTAGGATAGAATCCTAAAATATCTGATGCTACCAAACCAAGAATATCAATAGAACTACTTTGCACAACATAATATAAACAAAAATAAATCACACATGCACAAAATATAGACAACTTTTTAATTTTTTCAACCCAACTTTGTTAAATTAAACAACATATAATACAACATTATAGGGATCCCGTACCAGGGATAATGGCCCTCATACATCCACTAGTACAAGATACAAAAAATATACTCTGACCATCTGGCTGTAGCATGCCCTCTCAGCTCCTCTCGGTCGTACTTTGTACCTACCCGGTCCTTTGGCTTCTGATTTGCAACTCTTGCCTCTATCAATGCTCCAAGTCCATCTAGCCACTGAACCTCGACTTTCAATCTACTCTCTATTTGATATTTCATCCACAAACACATCAACACATCGAGAACAAATCTCAATCTGCCCACTACTACTCCTTAGCTACTTAGGGACTTCATCTCACTATGGTCTTCCTACGTTGCTTCGATGAAGACGAACATAGGGTATGAAGGGATACCACCTATCACTGCAAGACGCCCATCTCCCATAATGAACAAAGACTAGGAATAATGCCCATCATCTGCTTTAGAAGTCCTTCTCTACACACAAGTCTTGGGCTCCACAAACTTCTCCTGGATGATCAAAACCTTGAGCTCCAACAACTGCCACTCTAGCAATTACCTTTGTCCATCAAGGTGTTACACACCAGGATCCAATTTGGACAATATCATGCTGTCCTCCAACAGACCATAAGTTCCTAATCAGGTTCACACCTAGTCGACTCTCACACTGCCCTCCAATAGTCCACGAGTGACCAAGTCGACATTGTAGCATATACACCTAGCTAGGGAATCCTCACACCTAGGAGACCCTTACACATGATTTCCAACAAAATTCACCAATCTTCCCTTTGCTATGCAATATAGGAGATATTGCAAAAATTGTAGAAAATTTAACAACAGGATTCAATCTGATCTTGTAATGTACTAAAAAAATATACCGAATCCTTCTACAATTTGCGTATACGAAAAACGATCACACAATCACATAAAAAGTAAGAGAAAGAAACAATCAATCACACAACACAAGGTGTATATGGAAAAAAAAAACTTCCGAAAACCCTGCTCTCTGTATATTATATAAATTCAAAACCATGAAACAATATGCTTCTATTTCTCATACTCAGAAAATCCTGCACTTTGCCAAATGCCTCACTCTGATCTAGGAACAATTAGTCAAGTACTTAACCAATTATTAGCCTTTGCTCAACCAACCTTGCTCATGCATTCCTGGAGGAATTGTTGCCCTATTAAATATGAAATTCCCAAGAATTGACGACGCAATACATCATAGGCTTCCACATGACTCTATAACTGAACTATACAATTTACTAATTATACATCTGCTAGTTATCATTCCTTTAACCTCAAGCTCAACTGGGCCTTCCTTCGAAATGAAACACAAAAAATATTTACAGTGAATTATCAGTTAACTGATTGATCACTACTTTTGAATTAAATTAGATTTAATTCACTGGACCTCTCAGTAACTCATCTCTCATTTAAAACTAGTTAAATTGATTTTAAATCAATTTATTGAGCTAACTAATTACAACTCACAAATAATTGTAACTGGACCCCCTAAAATCATGGAAGAACTCTACATGCCTCCTCTCTATCCCTTAACTCGAATTTCCTAAGCTAACTTAGTCTTTCTGAGTTAGTTAACTCATACAAGTTGTCATGAGATGAAATTAAAAATTATCTTCCAATTTAATTAAGGGAAAATTAAACCAGAAGCCCCTTTGGGTGCCATTTCTTGGTGCCATTTCAACACTCCCTCTCAACAAGAAAGGGATTATCTGCTACCCTGATCTTGTGTCTATGGAATTCAAATTTGCTTCTTGCCAACGCCTTCGTCAAGATGTTTGCCTCCTGCTTCTCCATGGGAATGTACTCTAATGACATAATCCACCTCTATACACAATCTATGAGATGGTGATCCAAAATATAAATATGCTTGGACCTATCATGGAATATTTGATTAACCGAGATTTTGATGCAACTCTGATTATCAAAATGTATCACCTTCGAATCCATCTGATGACCCAAAAAACCAAGTATCTTCCTCATTCAAATGGCATCGCATGTTGCCTAACTAGACTCCATGTACTCTACCTGTACTGAAATGAATGCAACTGATCTCTATTTCCCACTGTACTAGATAATTGTTGTTCATATTATGTTGAAGCTTCCCCCTAATGTCATCTTCCTGTCGGATGGACTCCCTGCCCAATCTGCATTGGTGAAGCCTTGAATCTTCACTCCCTTTGTCCATCTGTACCATAGCCAATACTCTGTAGTGCCTCTAAGATATCTCAACACATGCTTGCTTGCCTTCCAAAAGAGCTTGGTAGGCTTAACCATAACTTGGCTCAGCTGGTTAACTGTGTAGCATATGTCTGGTTGTGTGTTCACCAAATACATGAGTGAACCCACAAGCTTCCTATAAATAGTAGCATCCACTACGTCACCCGAACTAGCACCCTCCTTCATCCAATTTCCTTTTAGAGGAGTCTCCATGGGTTCACTTCCATCCATGTGGAAATTCCTTAGAATACAGTTGGCATACTTACCCTAAGACACAAATATCTCCCCATCTATTTTCCATATTTCCAATCCTAGGAAATAGTTCAAGAGCCCCATGTCCTTCATCTCAAATTCTCTTGCAATATCTTCTTTGAAAGATTTTATGAGCTTCTAGTCACCTGTCAGTTTTATATCATCGACATAAAGTAATAAAAAGCTTATCATCAACCACAATATGATATAGGTTTTCATCCGTTTCACTCTTGGTGAAGCCCAACCCGGTGAAATAATTGTCGATCCTGGTGTACCAAGCACAAGGTGCTTGCTCAGCCCATACAATTCTCTCTTGAGTCTGCACACATGAGACTCCCTGTCTAAGGTATCAAAACCTTATGACTGCTAAATATACACCTCTTCCTCAATAAATCCATTGAGAAAGGTTATCTTTACATCCATATAATGTATTTTCCATCCCATATGTGTTGAGAGTGCAACAATTTATCTAATAGATGAGTACCTTGCGACTAGTGAAAAATTCTCATTATAGTCAATCCCCTCCACCTGAGAGAACCCTATGGCCACAAATATAGCCTTTTTATTCTCCACACTCCCTTATGATTCCTGCTTCACCTTTTAGACCCACCTGGATCCAAAAACTTCTTCCCCATTGGTCTTGGGACAACTTCCCATGCACTGTTTTTGATAATGGAGTCATAGTCATCAACCCACACTGGTTGCTACACTGCTTCCTTGAAATAGGATGGTTATATCTCAATGCCTTCACTCATAAGAGCCATGTATCCAATGTACCTATCTAGGGAAATTCTCTGACTACGGTGTGATGTGGGTGCTCTAACATTATCTCTCACACCTAGCAATAATATTTCAACCTCTCTTGTGTGCTTCCTTCCATATCTAGTAGATGGCTCTGAATGAGTGGTTTCTAACACTCTCTGTTCCTCTGCTTGTGGTTGCTCCACATCCTGAGGTTTTTATTTTGGAGCCAAGAGCTCCTCAACTGCATGCAACTCAACCCCTCTCAAGGTAAGTTTGCATGGCTTCTCTTCATCGAATTTCACATCTCTTCTGACCACTGTCATCTTGTGTGCTGGTAAGTACACCTGATAGTTGTGAGGTGTATTAGTGTACCCAAAAATATCCCCAAATATTATATTGGCTCTAGATTCTTCCTGACATCTCTGGTCACATGGAAATAAATAAATGAACCAAATTTTTTTAAATACGACATATCCAGTCTCTTACCTGAAAAATCCTCCTCTGGTGTACTCATCCCAAGTATCTGATGAGGACTTCTATTATGAAAAAATACTATTGTATTACATGCTTCTGCCCACATATGTAACGATAGGCCCTAATCATGAAACATATCTCGTGCTTCTCCCACAATAGTTTTGTTCTTCCTTTCTGCAACTCCATTCTACTGTGGGTTATGAGGTGATATTAATTCTCTTCGAATTCCTTCTTAGGCACATACGTTCTTGAATTCTTTATAAATGTATTCTCTACCATTGTCGCTCCTTATAGCCTTCACCTTCTTCCCTGTATCTTTATCGACAAGTGACTTGAACTCAAAAAACTTGGAGAACGTCTGATCTTTCTTCTGCATACAGAAAATCCAACACTTTCTTAAAAAATCATCAACAAAAATCACATAATACATGTGCTTTGCTGTGGACGCTGTCAAGAACAGTCCACACATGTATGAGTGAAATCTCTCAAGGATTGCCTTGGCTTGGCTTTCCTTATTTTGAAAGGTGGATTTGGTATATTTCCCCAATTTACATCGTTTGGATGTATCTATCTGCGCAAGTGCACCCTTTGGAAGTCCTGTAGAAATCTACTACATGATCTTCAAATTGTTGTGGTGTAGATGGCCCAATCTCCTACGACATAACTCACTGATGTCTCGGCTCTCCACCTTCTTTGCTTTCGTGCTCAATTTTGCATAGTATCCTATATCTAGTTTGTAGAGTTTCTTTACTTGAACCCCAATATTTTTCACCTGTATCGTGGCTTTGTGACGAAGGAACACCTTTACTTCACTGAAGATCACATCATAGCCTCGATCTTCCAACATAGAAACATAAATGCAATTCTTCTTTAAACTGGGAACATACATGACACATTTTAATGTGAGTAGATTACCTGAATCTCTCTGAAAGGTAATTGGACCTACACATGTAGCGCTATACCTCCTGTCGTCACCCATCTCGATGTGCATCTGGAGACCCTTCTCCTCTAAGCTATTGAATATTTTTTATTGTCGGTCATATGGAATGAAGCTCCACTATCCAAGTACCACACATAACCCATCACCGATGACACCATGCATGCAATGAGAGAAAAATACAACTCGAACTGTGAAGTAAGTGCTTCCCTTTCTGCTCCTCCCAAGGCCTTCTTGTGGGTCTTTTTTTTGTGGACAATTTGTGGCATAGTGTCCATGCTCATGACAATTGAAACATTTTACCTTTTACACGTCTCGCTTCTTTCCACCCTTGCCAGACTCTGATTTGGTATGGGACACCTTCCCTTTTCCTTTCATCTCCTTTCCTGCCAAGGCACATTCTCCTCATCATCAGTTTTTGATGAGGATCTATCCATGGTGCTCTGTCGAATTTATTCTTGCACCAAGTTGGACTGTAATAGCTCCCACTCTGGTAGCTTCTTGCTCCCATTCATAGAGTCCTGGTAACTATGCCATATCTTAGGAAGGCCTAGAAGAACTAGGATCACCAAATCATCTGATGAAAGAATTATCCCAAAACTTCCAATCTCATCTTGATCAGGAGTTCATAAATTTTGCTCAAAATTAAAAATTATAGGATTGGTTTGAAACTAGGATGGTTGCATAGATCTCGTCTTCCTAATTCCGGTGCTGTGAACGGTTCAAAAAACCAATGTCGTATGAGGGAGATATCGCATTCTGATTGAAAAGCCAAACAAGTAAAAATTGCGACAATTGACCAAGTTTGACTCGGATGCATAGTCAGCAAAAGGGAATATTCTGAGGAATATTCATTTCCTCAGAATCAATCACAGTTTGAAAAGTGTTGCTTCTTTATTGGTCGAATGGTTGTATGTTTATGTTTTTTGGGCCAATCAGAAGGTGACACATCACCAGCCCTGAGACCGCCATGTCTCCCTAAAGTGGTAGTGTAAAATTTTGGGTGAGGTCCACAGGGCTCGACCCCGCAACCTCCCACCAGCATGCACAGGTCGCCACCGCCTGAGCTACACGTGAATATTAACCTCTATAGTCTGCGACTTAAATTTATGTTGTAATGAAAATTTCATTGGGGGTTGGGGACCATCGGCAGTCCTAACCCGCCACCGGTCCCCACGTTTTGTTCACATTGCAAACATTAAAACGTAAACTCTGACAGTTATACAACCCGCAGTCTCCGCAAAAGTAGTTATGTTATTCTTATCACATGGCAACGATCATGGTTAACAATCTCCATGCGGTCTCCGCTAACTCATGCCACTCAACCCAGAGTTCAACCTTATCACTGTAGTTGATGCCTTGGGTTCTGCCCAACCATAGATGTAACCATGGGGTTTGGTATGGCATGTGCCTAACCACCAAACCACTAAATTTAAATATTGCGGTATTTTAGGTGGAATTTTGGCCAACGCACCCTAAAAGGTAGAATTTCCCAATTTAACTCCAGATAAGTGGAGTTCTCCACTTTTAGTGGAGTTTTTCTAGGTGTAACTGGGCAAAAGAGTAGGAGACTCAATTTTCTCCCATTCTAAGTGAATGAAGTGTCATTTTCGACTAACTGGGGAATTCTGGAGCTATTGGTGAAGAGAAAATAACAATTAGAGAACTGTAACTACATGTATTTGCAAAATTTTGAGCACAATGAAAGATGGACATGCAATTGGGAGTTGGACTAGCAGATGTAGCCCAGGAGGGGTGAACTGCTTCATCATTCCTGCTATGTAAATTATATGTGGTGACTTATTTCTTTTTTTACACTGCTGTTCAATGTTATTTGTGCTTATTTCATGCTTTTATTTCACTAAAAATCATCTACATTTCATGGACAATTACCTCAATCCTTAAGAAAACTAATGAGACAAGTATGCACATGTTTATAAACTGAAAAGACACTTAGCACAAAAAAACTAATACAGTAATTTTAGATCAGATTGGTATCAGAGCTAGAGTTTTATTCTCTGGTGTTGTAAGGTGCAAAAAATTGTTTAACTATTTGCAAGTTTTATATGCTTACTAGGCTCAAGCTCAAAATAGGAGAAGACAAATTGGTGGGAGCAGAAGGGTCTCAGGAAGAGCCAAAGAAAAGGAGAGAAAGATTGCCACAATCTCCACCACCTAGTTCACCTCCTAAGGAAGTAGAAGCTACATTAAGTATGCCTCATGAAGAAGGAGAAATCCATGAAGAAGTTGATCCCAAAGAGGAAGAAAGAGTGTTCATGAAATCATTTCTTGACATGAGTGAGATGGTTAAAATCCTTTATCAAGAAAGGAATGAGATACTAGAAGGAGAAGGATCCAAACTTCACAAGGAGGGACAAGGATCTTTAGGAGGTCACAATGATGAAGATAAGTCAAAGAAGGGAAATGGAGGAAATGGAGGCAATGGAGAGCCATCATCCTCGCCCTCATAATCATCATCCTCTACTTCTACTTCAATACATCAGCCACACAAGTCAAAGAACACTGGTAAAAGTCCTTTTTTAAAACTTAATGTTAAGTTTGAATTGAAATTTTTTAATGGTGAAGTCAATGTAGAAAAGCTTGATAATTGGATTAGGAAATTAGAGGTCTAGAATCCAAAACCTTCAAGATGATGATACCAAAATCCAATTAGCTTCATTGAGAATGGAAGGTGCAACACTTGTTTGGTGGGAAGCCAAGACAAAGGAGGAGATCAAGAAACATGGTAAGATTATTATATCATGGTCATATTTCATTACTACTATAAAACAATAGTTTTATCCATTAGCTCATATGGAGAAAGCCATAATGAACTGGAAGAAATTTAGGCAATTGAAGGGACAAAATGTGCAAGAATACAACCAAGAATTTAGGAGAAGAGCTCTCTTATTAGGGGTATATTTTCAGAGCCAAGATACTTTGCTCAAGTACATAGGAGGCTTACATAGCTACCTAAAACATACTATTCTCATGTTTAACCCCACTAGTCTAGATGAAGTATGTGTCTAGGCCACACATCTAGAAGCTAGAGGGAAGAAAATTTCTGAAGAGGGTTGAAAGAAACCCTTTTTGGGTAAAAACAAAGAGAAGACCTCAAAAGGTAAAAGAAAAAAGAATGCATCAGTTAAGAAAGAGGGAGAAAAAGTGGCTTTTAAACATTGTTCAAAATAAGTCCATGATGAAACTCATTGTTGGAAATTACATCCTGAAATGAGGCCAAAGAAACCCAATAACAAAGGGAAACAGAAAACTGCTGCTACAACTCAACATGATTTAGGAGATGATTCAGGTGATGAATCTAAGATTACATCCATGGGATTGAAGAACATGAAGGGAAAATAAATTGAAACTAAACCCAGTACTAGTACATAAAACTGTCACATACATGCTCCAAATGAAGAAGAAAGAATTGAACTATTTCATGTGAGGGTCATCTCCAAACATACCAAGATTGACATATTGTTTGACAGTGGGTCACAAGAAAACTTAATCTTTGAAGACTTGGTCAAGAAACTTATCCTTGAGAACATACCACATCCAAAACCATATCCATTAGGTTGGACTTGTAAGGATGCAAATTTACAGGTTTCAAAGAAATGCATATTGCGGTTTGCAATCACTGCAAATTTTGTTGACATAGTTGAAGTAGATGTGGTTCCGCTTGACATAACAGGTATTGTGTTGGGGAGTCCTTACTTGTATGACAGGAAAGAGATCTTCCATATCCATGAGAAAAAATGTCATTCATTCAAATATGGCGAGGAGTTCATTGATAGAGCACATCGCAAGAAGACAAACATTTCTATGGTAAATGCTGGACAGGTAAAGAGGCTGGTAAATTCAATAGAATTTTGTTCTTCTTATGATTAAGCCTAAAGATGATGTTAATCATGAATCATTTGAGGTATGTGATCCTAAGTTGAAATAATATTTATATGATGTAGTTAATGCACAACATGAGATGTTTTAGGAGCCAACAGGATTGCCTCCAAAAAGGGAGATTCAACATGAGATTCAGTTGCAACAATATTGTCCTCTTCCAAACATCGATATGTATTGCATGTTGATAATAGAGAATGCTGAAATAAATAGGAAAATCAAAAAAATGTTGGAAAAAGGAATAATAAGGCCAAGCACCTCGCCATGCGGTTCACCTGTTGTCCTGATACTAAAGAAAGATGGGACTTGGCGCATGTGTGTAGATTTCTGAGCTTTGAACAAGATTACGGTAAAGAATCATTACCCACTCCCAAGAATAGATGATTTTCTTGATCAGCTGAAAGAAGCAAAGTTTTCACTAAGTTAGATTTACAAAGTGGATATCATCATGTAAGAATTGCAGAAAGTGATATATGGAAAACTGCATTCAAAACCAAACAAGGACTCTTTGAGTGGCTAGTTATGCCATTTGGTTTGTGTAATGCACCAAAAAATTTCATGCGTGTTATGGATAGTGTTTTGCATCCATTCCTTGATCAATTTGTGATTGTGTACTTAGATGACATATTGATTTTCAGCAAAACAAGAGAATATCATGTCTTGCATGTGAATAGAGTGCTTGATATTTTGAAGAAAGAGAAATTGTTTCTTAAGATGTAAAAGTGTGAGTTTGAAAAGACTTCTTTGCTCTATTTGGGACATATTGTAGGAGGAGGAGAGTTGAGAATTGATCCTTCTAAAGTGGAAGCCATTGTGAACTGGCCCACACCCAAAATAGTAACTGAGGTAAGAAGTTTCTTAGGTGCAGCTTAATATTGGAGAAAGTTTATTGCTAACTTTTCTTCCATCGCAGCTCCTATGCATGCAGTGACAAGTGTGAAGAAAGGCTTCCAATGGGGAGGAAAAAAATGAAAAGCTTTCAAATATTTAAAATACAAGATCAATTTAGCTCTACTCCTTGCATTACCAAATTTGAGACAACCATTCAAGATTCAAACTGATGCTAGTGATTATGCCATGGGCGCAGTACTTTGTAGCATGGTAAGCCTATCACTTTTCATTCTGAAACATTTAATGGTGATGTGAAAAATTACCCTACACATGAGAAAGAACTATATGCGTTGGTACAAAGTGTCAAGAAGTGGAAACACTACTTGATGGGTAAAGAGACTATTATACATACCGATCACCAACCATTACAGTACTTGAAGTCACAAACAAAATTGCAGCAATCAAGACATTTTAGGTGGATGGGATTTCTTCAACAGTTTCACTTGGTTATAAGGTACAAGAAAGGTGTTTTCAATAAAGTTGCAGATATGCTTTCAAGACCAATCATTAGTGAATTTACTTTACTAAAAAATGGTTATGTTGTACATGAGAGTCACATAGAACAATATGCACATGAAATTGATTTTCAAGATGTGTATGCTAGTTTGAGTGAAGGGAATCAAGTTGAAGAAAAAGATTATCACATGCATAACAATTTGTTGTTTCATTTGGGCAAGCTGTGTATACCACAAGGACAGAGGCTAAGTGTCATGAGAGAAGCTCATTCATATCTTATTGCTAGACACTTTGGGGTAAGAAAAACAATGGCGCATCTACAAAGGTATTACTATTGGCCTCGCATGATAGATAGTGTGTCGCCTTTTTTAAGAGGTTGTTCTATGTCTTCAACAAGTAAGCCTAGTAATAGGAATCTTGGGTTGTACACGCCACTACCAGTACCATCAAGGCCATGGGAGAGTGTCTCCATGGACTTTGTTGGAGGTATACATATGTCAAGAAAACATCATGATTATCTTTATGTAGTTGTGGATAAATTCAGTAAAATGTGTATACTTATGCCATGTAAGAAAACCATTACTGCTGAACTTTATTTTCAACATTTTTGGGTTCATTTTGGATTTCCAATTTCTATTTTTAGTGATATGGATTCCAGATTCATCAGGATTTTTTGGTCAAATCTATGGAGAATGATGGACACAAAGTTGAAAACGAGTATCGCTTTTCATCCGCAAACAGATGGACAAACCGAGGTGGTGAACATATCTGTTGTGCATATATTGAGAGGATATTGCAGCAAACATCCTAAATTGTGGGATGAGAAACTACATTACATTCAGTACGCTTACAATCAGGCAAAGCACTCTTCAACACAGACATCACCTTTTGAATTATGATTTGGGTATTTGCCAAAATCGCTATTAGAATTCATCTTTGGGAAGGATGTTGCAATTGATGCCCATAGTGATATTGACAAGTCTCAAAAGTTCATTGAGCAAATTCAGATTATACATCAACAAGTTCAAGAACAACTTGAGAAAAGTCAAAGAAAATACAAAGAGAGGCATGACAAACATACATTTGATCAGAAGTTTCAAGAGGGAGATGAGGTATGGTTGCACATTAGCAAATAAAGGATGCAAGGGGAAGGTAAGAAGCTCAAATCCATTTGCTATGGTCCATTCAAGATCATAAAGCAAGTTGGTAATAATGCATTTCAACTTGACTTGCATTCTTATATGCAAATGTATTCAGTTGTTAATGTTGAAAAATTACGTTTGTATGATCCACCTTTGATCGATGATCAAGGAAGTGAATTTCAACTACCTTCTATTGAAGATTTCTTGCCGGAATTTCTGGATGAGCTCAAAGAAGATACAATTCTTGACAGGAGGACAAGAACGTCAAAGAAGGGAAGCGTTGACTAACTTCGAGTTGGGCTCAAAGGCACTAAACCAAGCAAGGAAAAATGGATGGAGGCTGGAAAGGTGAGGGAGCTGTACTCTCATCTACTGAACATGTAATCAAGTCTTTTGGGGTCCAAAAGCTTCCCAATGGGGAGGAGTGATCAGGAATTTATAAATTTTGCTGAAAATTCAAAGTTACAGGATTGGGTTGAAACTAGAATGGTTGCGAAAATCTCCTCTTCCTGGTTCAAAAAACTGATGTCGTATGAGGCTGATATCACGTTCTGACCAAAAAGCCAAACAGGTAAAAATTGCAACGGTTGACCAAGTTTGATTAGGATGCATAGTCAACAAAATATTCTGAGGAATATTCCTTTCCTCAGAATCAATCACAGTTTGACAAGTTTCGCTTCTTTATTGGTCGAATGGTTGTAAGTTTATGTTTTTTGGGCCAATCATAAGGTGACACGTGGCTAGCCCTAAGGCCACCACGTGTCCCTGAAGTGGTAGTGTAAAATTTTTGGTGAGGTCTATAGGGCTTGAACCTGCAACCTCCCGTGGGCATGCACAGGTCTCCACTGCACGAGCTACACGTGAATCTTAACCTCTATATTTTGCGGCTTAAATTTATTTTGTAATGAAAATTGCATTGGGGGTTGGGGATCGCCGGTGGTCCCAACCCTCCAGTGGTTCCCGCGTGTTGTTCACATTGCAGACAATAAAACATAAAATTCGACAGTTTTACAACTCGCAGTCTCCGTAGCAGCAGTTATGTTATGCTTATCACATGGGAACGGTCACGGTTAACAATCTTCGCGCAGTCTCCACTAAATCATGCCACTCAACCCAGATTTCAACCTTATCACCATAGTTTATGCCTTGGGTTCTGCCCAACCATAAATGTAACCATGGGGTTTGGGATGACATGTGCCTAACCGCCAAACCACTAAGTTTAAATGTTGTGGTATTTTAGGCAGAATTTTGGCCAACACAGCCAAAAAGGCAGAATTGCCTAATTTAACTCCAGATAAGTGGAGTTCTCCACTTTTAGTGGAGTTTTTCTAGGTTTAACTGGGCAAAAGAGTTGGAGACTCAATTTTCGCCCATTCTGAGTGAATGAAGTCATTTTTAAATAATTAGAGAATTCTAGAGCCATTGGTTCAGAGAATATAACCATTAGAGCATTGTAACTACATGTATCTACAAAATTTTGAGCATAATGAAAGATGGATATGCCATTGAGAGTTGTACCAATAGATGTAGCCCAGGAGGGGTGAATCGCTTCATCATGCCTACTGTGTAAATTATATGTGGTGACATATTTTTCTATTTTGCACTACTGTTCAATGTTATTTGTGCTTATTTTAGGCTTCTATTTCACTAAAAATCATCTACATTTCATGGACAAATACCTCAATCCTTAAGCAAAATAATGAGACAAGTATGCACATGTTTATAAACTGAAAAGACACTTAGTACAACAAAACTAATACAGTCATTTTAGATCACATCTCGACATTGAGTGAACTTCGTCAAGTATTTTTGGATAGTGTCGTCGTTAACTATTTTGATATTTCCGAGCTTGTATTTCAACGCCAGCTTCTTGTGGTCGTTGCTATTCTAAAATAGATCTGTCAGTGTCTTCCACATATCATATGGAGTTGACTTCCTGTGGAGACTTGAGACAATATGATCTCAAACTCCCTCTAACAAGATCCTTCTCACCTTTGCTATATTCTTCTTCCATGCATCAAGCTATTGAGCATATGCTGCTGCAGGTTGAGGAATATCAGTGTTAATGAGAACTGCCTCCATCATGTCCTTCCATGATATGTAATTCTAATTTCCCTCAAGGGCATATTCGAGTCTCAAGCCATTGGAAGACAGCTTGATCTACTGTTGGGTCTCGAAGGATAAATCTACAAATTTGAAACTGTTCAAAACAAACTTTGTTCTTCTCTTCAATTGGGATTCCTGGTGCTATGATACCATGTATAAAATATAATAGTGGGATTCAATCTGATCTTGTAATGTACTAAAACAAAATACTAAATCCTTCTACAATTTTCGAAAACAAAACACGATCACACAATCACATAACAAGTAAGAGAAAGAAACAATCAATCACACAACACAAGATGTATCTGGGGAAAGCACATTGCCTAAAACCCCGGTATCTATATATTGTATAAAGTCAAGACCATGAAAAAATATAATGATATTTCCCATACTGAGAAACTCCTATACTCTGCCAACTGTCTCACTTTGATCTAGGAAAAATTAGTCAAGTACTTAACCAATTCTCAATATCTTCTCATCCAACCTTGCTCACGCATTCCTAGAGGAGTTTTCACCCTATTAAATAGGAAATTGCCAATAATTGATTGCACAATACATCATAGGATTCCACATGACTCTATAATTGACCTGTACAATTTTCTAATTATACAAGTGACAATTATCATCCCTTTAACCTCTGTCTCAACTCGACCTTCCTTAGATCTGACATGCAACAAATATTTATAGTGAATTATCAATTAACTGATTGATCACTGATTTTGAATTAAATAAAATTTAATTCATTGGATCTCTCACTAGATCATCTCTTAGTTAGAACTAGTTTAACTGATTTTACTCAATTTATTAAGTTAACTAATTACAACTCACAAATAACTATAATTGGACACCCTAAAATCATGGGAGAACTATACATGCCTCCTCTCTAACCCTCAAATCAAATTTCCTAAGATAAATTAGTGTCTCTGACTTAGTTAACTAATACAAGTTGTCATGAGATGACATTACAATTTCTCTTCCAATTTAATTAAGGGAAAATTAAAGCAGAAGCACCCTTTGGGTGCTATTTCAACACAAATATAGGCAGCAATCTTCATTGTGGAAACTTCCCACTGTTTAGGGCTTCTAACATGCCACGTCAGCCCTACCTCCTTGGCTTCTATTATCATTCTATAATTTTTAAGGTTGTGATAGTAAACATAGAAGTAACATCAAAACGGCTTTTAATTCTAGAAGCTAGCCCTTCTAAACTCAAAGATGGATCTCTCTGTAAGATTTAGCTTTGTTTCCTTGTAAATTTTAAGCTATTTATGACTATGCAATTGATTGTTTGTAATTGATTTGATTAATTTGGTTGATTGAATGTTTATGCTTCCATTGGGCTATGGAGTCTATAAAATAAACATGGATCTGTATCAAATTTTAAAGGAGTTTCACAGGGAAAGATAGGTGAACTAGTTGGATCTCTTAGATTTAAAATGATATGGAACAAAATAAAAGCAAGATTCAGTTAAAACTAAACAGAAATTAAGAATTCCTTAGTTTGAATTCAGAAGAAAACATTAAAATGACCTACAACCAAAACAAGGTGTATATTTCAACAAATACTGATCGTCATCGTTTATGTAATGTAATTAAGATTTAAGAAAGGACAATAATGGAAACAATGAAATAACATAGAGACAAAGAGAAGCACTTCACCAATTTGTCCAACACATGAATCTTGTGAAGAAGTCCTTGTATTAATGATCAACCCATTGACTGGAAAGAGTACAACAACTTTCAAAAAATAATACTCAACAATCAACCCATAATACTTCGAAGCGTGAATTAATTATAACAAAATTTACAAAACCCTTGTCCCAACTGATAGGGTATATTTAGCAAAATCTAAACAAATTATCTATTGTGAAAACTAATAGGATATGTGGAAACTGTATCGAGAGGTGGCCCAGATTTGGAGGAAGTTGTTGCTGAGCTGTCCTTTCTATCTTTTCTACACTGGTTGATCCTGCTACTGCATTTGGAGTTACCAATTAATCCAGTAACTCACACAACTTATCCCACCTATCTTCATCCAGAATTGTTAGCTTTTTTACCTTCCTATAGATTTCATCTACTTCAGTATATTTTGCAAAAGTTGGTATTACCACAAAAATGTGATTCACTTCATGCTGAATGTAAAAATAATTTCCCATAGCTTCAAGGAAAGTTCTTCCTGTCAAAATACCCTTTATGTTGGCGAATTTAGAACTGTCTCTGGCCACTTCCTTCAACTTCTTATTGTAATCCTCTTGGGTAATTAATTTAACATTAATTAAAAACACACTGGGTAATCCCTTTTGGTTCAATGCTTCAATTTTGCTGAAAAACCTATTAACCCCTATCTCCAGTCCTTGACATTTTTCTTCCAATTGCATAATGAGATTCCTTTTGGTGAGAAATTTCTTGACTTCCAAGATAGTTTCAGTCCTCTCATTAATTCCTATGTCCTCCAACTCATATTTGTTCTTGGAATTGAGGAATTTGATGATATTAGATGCTTCAATAGGCTTGTCACCCAACTTCTCTTTGATGTATGCAATAGCTTCTGTGGATTTTTGTATCAGGTCCTTCTACTAAAAAATGATTTGGATGCACGACCAAATCTCATTCATGGAATTGAGGATGTTCACCCATATGCTTTCCTTAGCTTGGGACAAGTTTTTTCCAATAAATGACTCCCTTTTTTCTTTATGTATCCTTTGTAGTAGCCTTTGGGATCTTTTTGCTTCAGCCAAATGTGAAGCTTCACTTCTGGTCTGTTCCTGCAAAGCTTTGACTTGACCCCGCAATTTCTTTATCTCTTCTATTTGTATTGACATGTTTTCTATGGCCTTAATCATTTGTTCAACAAATTCTGTAGATTGGGATGAAGGCATTGTTGATGTTATAGCTCCTGTAGTGGGGATTGATGTGAGGGGTACCGCATCCAGAGGAACTATGGCCACCTTTTCATTTTTATCTTTCTCCTCAATCATATTTTCTATTTCTGTCTCCATTTGCCTGATTTGGGAATTTTTATCCATGATTAACTTTAACATACCTCCCTTCCATGTTTCAAATTCTTCTATATATTTGGTCAGTGGATCTTGTGTAGCTGGAAGCTTCAGTTGTTTCCTCAATGTTGCAATGTCATCATTCTTATTTTTAATCAATTCTTCTACAAAATTCACATTTTTTGGATCATGCCCCATCTTAACAACCAAATCTTCCAATTATTTGATCCTGGTGTCTTTAGCTAGAGAAGATATCTTCTCCATCTTTAGCTGAGATTGGATGTTTGAAAGTGACACTTGCAATTTTGACACAATCATGGATGTATTGGTTAGTGTAGAACAAATCATATCACTAGTCTGTTTGTGCATCTCCATTTGATCAATGGGATGGATGTCCTTGGTGTGAAACTCAAATGCTGTCTTTTTGTAGTCTGATGCTATCTTTGGCTGTGGAATTTGAGCCTCTAGGAAGGCCATCTACATCCTCCCTTTTTTTTATTCAAAGGCTAATAGAAGCCTGCTCTGTGAACTGGCAGTCTGCTTCCAAAACTGTGTGTTGGTGCTATTCTTGAGAATCTCATTCTTAAGCTTGATTTCTTTGTATCTATCAAAAATAATCTTTCTCCTTGAATAATCTTAGAAGTCTGAGCCATGTCTTGCTGACCTTGTGACACCATTGACATTGTTGGAGATGTAACAAATTTGCTACCTGATTGTGCTGAAGATGGTGTTTCTTTGATAATCATGGCAACTCCTTGTTCTACATTATTTTCTAAATCTATTTTAGGACTCATCTTGGTCCTCTTTCTGTACAAGATATTAAATTCTTTACCTGCATTGTCTGTCATTGAAGGTGATTCTTCCTCTCTGCGCCTTTTGCCTGCTTTCTCCTAAGGAGTAGGAGACTGTGCAGTTGAAGTAGACACAAGTAGTTCTTCAAGTTCCTGCATAGATTTCTCTGCCCATGTCAGTTGATTGACATATATTTCAATTTCTGGCCAATGAGTATGGGTATAAGGAGTGGTTTTGTGTTCCACCCTTAACTTAGAAATTATGAACAGAGGATCATATGACCATGTGAAACTGAGATTAAACTTCATCTCTTTGAGAAGCTTATTTTCTTCTTCTCCTGATGTCTTGTTGTTGCAAACAAAGGGGCCAACTTGAGCTTTAACCCCGAATTGGGATTTCTTCTTGGCTGAAAAAAAATGGATTTCATCAGAGTTGATCATCTGTCTCATGTATTGTAGGGAAAATACTCTCATTGGGAGGTATTTGGGCAACTTGTATGGTGGAAATTCACACCCAGACACCCTGATCTCAGTATAATTTTGGTATAGGTACCAATCTTTGGTTTTTTCTTTCTCTGTCAAATGTAGAATCTTCTTGATTTCCTCAATGATCCTCAGTTCTGCAAAACTGGTCAACATGCTCATCACTAGATGTATGAATTGTTCAATGTACTATTTTAATGTAAATTCCTTTTGAATCTTTGATTAGCATGGAAGTCCAAAATATGTCAGACTGTGGATTCCCTTCCCCATCAATTTATGCATTGAAAACTTGAATCTATCTTCTTGATAATAGATAAACGTATAAAGAAAAATAGAAGTATACCTGAATACTCATTCAGTTGGTAAATTTAGGAGTTTCTCATGTATACTGTCAACTAATAATTGACTGAAATTGAAAATGATTGAAGGCTTATGATCTGTAGAAAATATTGATAGGAAACCTAACAAGGGTTCATCTACCCATTCATTAGAATAATAGCCCAAAAGGTAGGATAACACATATATGATTCTCTTGGCCTGATCTAGGAACATGGAAGAGGGGTAAGGTGAATTTTTTCTAGGAAAATGGGTGTTTTCACGCAAGAAGATGTCAAAAATCTATTCTCTTTTGGAAAAATCTAACTTCTGATAGAGTTCAGTCAAGGTTTCTATGGAAAAAGGAGTGTTGGCTTCTACAGGAGCGGCCTACATCATCTGGTCAATGTTCTTTGAGGTAATGGTGAGTAAAATTTCACCACTTGGGGCTATGATGGCTCTATGGTTTGGCACATAACAATCTTGGCGTTTTCTGACAAATTTAGGGGTGTGGAAGTTCTGGGGAAAAATATAATGAGGGAGATTTGACTCCTAGAGTCCAATTTCATCAGACTTATCAATAAAATTTTCCTCGAGCCAACAGTAGAGTTCGAAAAGATTGAACTCACTTTGAGTCTCAGAGATTTTATAGTCTTTGTCTGCAAGGGGAATGCGATCCATGTCTACAGAGGGATGCACCATTGGGTTGATAGAATATTCCGGTTTTTTCTTCTTTGGAGGCATACTGTCAATTATGAAATTACAGAGACAAGAGGTAGTGACAAACATTTACCAGAAATGTTGCAGGTTTGTAGTAGGCTAGAAGTGGAATTGGGATTTCTCATGTTGGATAAGGTGATTTATTCATGGAAGAACATCATTGTGCACCTGAAATCTGGAAATTAAGGAAAATTGACACAATCTGCAGTAGAAAAGGTGAAAAATGGTAGCGCGACAGAGTTTTATGGTAATGAGGATTTTTCTGTTGGGGGTGCGGGTTCGTTGGAGTTTCGAATAGTTACCCGAGAAACATTTAATGTGATAGCATTTATCCTGGGAAATGTTTTAACTGGCTAACAGTTATAGCCATGCAACAGGATAACAGTGGAGGGGAGCGCGTAGGAAGGAGAGCGGGAAAGGAGGAGTGGTTAGGCAGATTTTGGAGGGGGGTCGAAGAAGTTAGTGGTATTGTGGGGGGGGGGGGGGGGGGGTGCCAAATGAAAAAGGCGTGTCACCTAGCATGTAGCATGGGATCGACGGGAGTAAAAATGTCTTTTCGGACCGCCCCCCTACTCTAGTGGTAAATGTAGGATGGAGAGCGGGGGCGAAATCAATGTGAGTCGTAGCTCTGAGAAGGTGACAGTCGAGCAGCTGTTAAGTGCGTGTGTCTTAATAGAAAGAGACAAACACTTCTGTCATCTACTGACCTTCATGTCATGGTGGAAAACTTTGGATAAAACCTTAATGAATTCAAACATAAGGCAAAAAGCGCATATTTCATAATCTCTTTCAAACTTAGGAAAAAAATGCACTAATGAGCCTTTGAAGTAGAATTGACCATATTTTATCCTTTTTTACTTCAAATTTTCACCTAATCCTAGGACTAACCCTTTTATTCATTCCTAAGTTTGCATTTGGACTTGCAGACCCTTGTTTTATTTATTTTGAAAAATCAAATACCTACTCTATCCCATCCACTTATTTTTTATTGATTCAGCTTAAACATTTGAATAAAAATTATTTATCTACCTAGCTAACATTGGCCAAGATTAAATAGGTTGGATGACCTTATTCTCTAATATAATTAAAAAATAATTAAACTTGTTTGGCCATGATTGAATTGTATGATCCAAATAATGAGTAGGGATTGTGGCATTTTGAACAAGTTGCACACAAACTTCATTTTATTTAACATAATCAAACTATCTATCAAGTAGTGGCATTTAGATTCACAACGCTTTCAATACTATTTTTTGTTTTTCTTTTATGGGGTTTTCATCTTTATTTTTTATTCTTTCTCTATTTTATTCTTTTTCTTTTTCTTTTTATTTCTTTATTATATTTTTCTAAATACCCTTTTTTCATTTTCTTTTATATATATATATTTTTTGGAAGTCATTTGCAAATTGAAATATTATTTACAATATCATATAACTAAGATAAAATATCCAATCACCTTGTGATCTTATAAATTATAGGACCCTAATAGTGGCTCCAGCTGGGGATGGCAGTTTTTTAAGAAGTGCCAAGAACCTGTAACCAGTAGCCTTGAATGTTCTGTCTCAACAATTTCTGCATTTGATTTATTTTTGTAGTAGTTATGGTGGCACATTAATCAAGAACTTAGGGCCTTCTTTGTGGGCTTCAATTTCTGTCAATGGGTCACCCAATGAAAATAGTAAAGACAATGATATTTACAATGAACTTATCTAAAAAACACCTCTATTCTTGTGAGAAATAATGTTTCAACATCTTGCCATTCACAGGTCCACCCGTAATCTCTGTTCCATCCAAATATTTGAGAAAAAATGCATTATGACCTCTGAAGGCATAGATGATATATGATAATTTCCACAGACTATCAAACTTTCCATGCTTTCCTTTATCCTCTCTTCTTGAATCCCACTTTAAAACACTGTCACCCAATTGAAAATTACATTAGGGGAATTTTGAGGTCTAAAATGGGTCTCCTAAGAAAAATGTACAACCAAAATATACTTTATAAGAACCAATAGGATTGAAGATGATGATGTCAACCATGGGGGATGATTCACAATTTTTGGAGTAAAAAAGTAAATAATGAAAAATAATAAAATAATAAAACTACATTTTCAACTCGTATTTTCAACTTATCTCCCTAAGATTTTACTCAAATTTCGACTGGGAGTAATTGTTGGATGCAAAATTTAATTCCGCATCTAAGGAGTACCCATATTGCATACTTTCGATGGACCCCGCTACACGGAAAATGAGATATACATGAAAAACATTATTGCAATCATGATTTTCATGTGTTTCTCATTTTTTGTGTAGCAGGGTCAATCAAATGTGTTATCACTCAGAAAAAATGAAACAGCATTTGACAAAGTCTTAGAGGCTCATGTGTCAAAGGTAGGGTCATAGAATTTGTTAGCCCCCCTATGAAATTTTTGACAAGAAAATGGGGGGCTAAATTGTTTGAGTCTTCAAGGAATGCATTTCCTCTGAAAACACAGTCTCCTTGAAGCCTCTATGTGTCTTTTATCCTTTGATGAAATCCCCTCTGCTGGTTCCCCTTTTAAAGCCTCTCTGCTATGTGAAGAAATGCCCAAAGGCCCCCTTTTTCCCTCTTATTTCATCCCCCAAAGCCTTTGTTTTCTCTCCCCTTTATTCCCCCTTCTTTCCCCATTTACCCCTCAAATCCTCCCAAAGCCTCATTTAATTTCTTCCCCTACCCTTTGTTTAGCTTTCTTCCCCCTTTTCCCCTCTATCGTTCCCCTCCTTCAGCTTCAAAATCCATTAAAAGGGGCTAAAAACCCACTTTCCAACCTTATTCTAAGGCCTAGCCCCTTCCCCTTAACCACTTCCCCACATATAACCCCGCGCTGGGACCAAGCGTTTAAGTCCCGAGCACCAATCGCAATCGGAGCATCGGGCGGGTGTAAATCCTTTGTAACAACAGAAAGCCCCAATGCGATCGTTTATAACGTTAAGTCCTCCACTTCGTTTTGCACCGTTGATCTGTTTCAATCAAACGGTGGAGTGCCAATCGTAAGGCCCGACTCAATCGCAATCGCAACATGTATCGTGCACCCCCCGATTGATCGCAAGTTTTTCACCTGAGCTCCAATTTAATCCCAGCCGTTCGTTCCCTTCCAGATCTGACAGATGGTGCTTAATCGCAACAGCGCTCCGATCGCGATCGCAAGTCCTTCCATCTCCCTCCCGATTCAATCCTGACCGTTGATCTCCCCGCCTGATCCGATGGTCCTCCGCTAATCGCACCCTGTCTTCCGATTCCCCGATTGCGATCCTCCGATCTCATCTTGGCCATTGATTGTCCCGCCGATCTAACGACCAGCGCTTAATCACACCTGCCCCTCTGATTGTTGTCCCCACCGTTGATCTCCCTGCCAGATTGAACGGCCAGCGCTCAATCGCTTTTCCCCTTCCAATCGCAATCGCAAGCCTTCTCTGTGCCGCTCCGATTGTGATGCTCCGATTTCATCCTGGCCGTCCATCCTCCCGCGATCCAATGGCTATCACACAATCGCATGCTTTTCCCTCTGCCCTTCCGATTTCATCTCCGCCATCCATTTTCCCGCGATCCGACGGTCATCGCTCAATCGCATTGCCCCGCCCGATCGCAATCGCAAGCCTCCCCCGCTGTCTCCCAATTGCATCCTGACTATCCGTTCCTCCCACAGATCGACGACCATCGCTTAATCACTCTATCTCTCCCAATCGCAATCGGAACTTTTTGAACGATCGTTGCGATTGTCTTTCGTTCCGACCTCTGATTGCGATGGTGCGATTGGATCGTAACCATTCGTTTCCTCCAAGATCGGATGGTTCTGGTTTATTCGCCCTCCGCCTCCACTGGGTCCCACCTCCATGGCTTCCGCTCCTTTGTTTTCGTGTTTCCCTTTGTATTATGCCCAAGTGTTCGACCTTTGGGCCTTTACAGTTTTAATCATTTCTCTGCTGCTCTGTGTTCTTTCCACCCTTCTCCACTCTTCCGCCACCATTCCACCACCTCCACAGCATTTCCTCCGCCGCCACTGCCCGGGTTTTAAACAGAGTTATTTCAGTGTGCAGATGGTACAGAGATGGCCAGTTCAGCATTGCTAGTGACCAGCAGAAGGAAGTCAAAGGGGTTTGGTGCCTGTTATTAATGAAATCAAATGTTAACCCCGCATTCAAAGGATTAAGGCACTGATTGAAGACTAAGAGCGCACCAGCAAGTCATAACTGCGCCACCTAATAGCAGGACTTTTTCCTCCAGAGATACACCTTCCCACAGCGTCCTCCATGCCTTCTTGAGCCCAGGAAAGTCAAGAACACTGACAGAGCTTCTTAAAAGATAGTCAAGCAGCATTAAAGAAGCATGGAGGGCCTTGCAGACTTCCATCCAATTCATTTATTTCAGAATGGAAGCACAGAGTTCCAGACAGCCGAAGGACTCCAAATGAAATATCCGAGGTCAAAATCGACCTGACAGAGATCTCCAAAATAGCCTACAGAGTACACACAGCGCTGCATTTTTCCATTAAGCAGTATGGGCGTGGACACTTCCGCCGATTTTGTTTTAATGAGATCAATTTAATTGTTCATCTACCACTGCTTCTTCCTCTTCTCCTATAAAAATCCCTGAGAACGAATTGTAAAGGTTGTTGTTGCCTTGCTGGGCATCTTCTATTAGAGGGATTCTGTTTGACTGTTAGAACAGCCTTGGGAGGAAGTTGCAGAGTAGTTTGTATGTAATAGGCTGGGAGGAGAAGTTGGGATTGTATTAGCCATTGAGCCATATTGTACATGACTGGTTTTGCATCAATTAATCAAAGCACATTTCACAGGATCCTGGTCTATTACTATTGTTGATGTTTTTCTTAACTCTGTTATTTACATTTTCATACTGTTTCATGTTCTGCTGGTAGGCATCAGAATAATGGTATAGGATTCACCCGTGTTAGGTGCCCTATGCTGTCTGCTCTCCCTACCTTTATGTTTTCTGCTTCATGTGTATCTAAGAGTAAATTCGTGGAGTTTAACCAATGCAGTGGATGTTATTGCCTGCTGGCTGATGTATGAACTTGGGGGTTTGCTTCTTAGATGTTTCTTTGTAATCTTATCTCTGTTTTTCCCTTGGAGTTGCTAAAGCAGACCTGGAGTTAAATGACCTCTGGTCTGATCTATAAGCAACCCCTTTGTCTCTTTGAGAGCTGCCTTTGAGTATGTCCAAGCAGGTCTGGAGTTAAATGACCTCTGACCTGATCTATAGACAGAAATTCGGTTGCTTTCCTTCTTTCACTTTCCTCCTTAATTTTCCATCCCATCATCTATCTAAAAGATCCTTTAGTGTAGATGACTTGCCCTTTGGAAGCCTTGGCTAGTTGTTGCAAGTAATTCCCTTTCATGACTCCATAGCCTAATGGATGGCACTGTCTTGGCCCATTCTCCTTGCTGAAGCATCCTGCTGCTTTGTTCCTTTTCTCCCATTGCTTTCCCAGTCCATGATCTCCTAACCAACCCAGCAACCCTCCAACCAAACCATTTAAAACCCCCCTCTGTGCTTTATAACTAGCCTAACGTCTCATTCTGAGCTTCAAAGATAAATCATTCTTTGTTTATTGGAGAGATCCCTCTCCGGGTCCAGGAGGGCTAGATCCTAGGGCCCCAAAGTGGTTCTGATGTTGTCTCATCTTTTGGTCTTGCCAATCTGGCCAAAACATGGGAACACCAACATAATGGCGACCATACTGGGGACGAATCTGAGAGTCAAGAACCGCTGATAGTTGGTCTATTTCCCATTGTCGTCACCAACATAATGGCGACTCCACTGGGGAAGGGACCGCGTTGCTGGCTTCTAATTGCTGATGGTGGACAGCATCCTACTCCAAACATTCATAATCATCCACCTGGCGACTCCACACTCCCTATGATCCAAAGACCAAATGACTCCACTGGTGGAAGACTCTGAACTGGTTGTGAAGATATAGTGACCTCTTTCTGATTTACAAACATGCTTCCACGCATACAGAGAAGATATGCCCCAATGAGCAAGGAGCATATCCCTGGATTTCCACACAAAATGCCTGAAGTGGACTGGTTGAAAAACCTTCCTACCTTTCAGGGTGAAGACGCTAAGGACCCCTTGCTACATCTCATCAAGTTTCATATACATGTGTGGAAATTTAAAGTTGAATGGCATGAAGACTGCCTAATGAAAATGTTCATGGCAACATTAGAAGGAAAGGCTAGGGTCTGGTATGAATGGTTAGAACCTCGGAGTTTGTTTTCTTTAAAGGACATGCACCAAGTATTCTACACGAATTATAAAGGAAACTCTCCATCCTTATCATGGGACTGTTGTGATCAATCTCAGAATATCATACAATACCTGTTACATATTGATGAGGATTTGGTTAATATGTAATCAGAAGATCTGTTGATAGCCATTCAAGAATTTCATATGCATCCTAGCTACCACAAGAACATGGATGAATCGACTGAGGAAGAAAACAGTCAAGAGATTGCGGAATTTTTTCAAGATATTCCTGAAAACTCAGTTGCCGATTCATCATTCCTTAAAGTTGAGGCTCAAGATGACATCCAACCTCAAAGCCAGTCTTCAAAGGGAACAGAGAGCTGCTGCACCTCTACACAAAGGGACACAAGATCATCCTCCCCTTTGACAGAAGAGGAAATAGACCAGATCATCAATAGACAGCCAACCTCTGAAATTTTTTACAGATCAGACGTCCTTGCCCATTCATCTGATGAGCTTTATTGCACAGAGTTGGAAAGCTCAAATGTAAATCAGAGTGAAGAGAAATCTGCTGATGACCCAGTATGTCCGGTTGGCAACATTACTTACGTTCATGACTCTCCTATTTTTGACGTATCTGATGATGACGTTCCCCAAACAGAAGAAGATCTGGTAGGGTCATCATTAGCAGATTTATGGGAGGAGAGTCAATCCTTTTCACTTCCAGAGAGTAATGAGCCAATGCCGGCTATTTATGATACTGATGAAGAAAGCTTTGAGAGTGCAAAAGAGGGTGAAGGATCTCTAGATCTTTGCTTCACTCCATTACAACTCATCAGTAATGGTTTTCACATGGATGGGGGTCAGCAGCGTTTCATCTCAGATGATGAAGATGAAGCAAAGGAATACACCCCTGCTCAAGAACACATGGATCTTTTCACGGAGCCCTGCACCTCAGAGCAGAACATATCGGAGCTCCGAGAGGACTCAACCCCAAGATATGATGAGTCCTCCAGTTCAGAAGATGAGGGAAATTCTCTCTCTCAAGAGAGTCTTCTTCTTGATCCAGTGGAAGAAGAGGGGAACCCGGTCGAAGGAGTTGAGCAAGAAGGACCAGTCATGGGATCACTTGATGGACTGGTTACATTGGAAGACAATGTTTGTAAGCTAGCTTGTAAATATTTCAGTTAGAGTAGGGTAGGTAGGAAAAGCTCAATAAAGCTCAGCCTATGAGCAGGTAGATTAGTTGTTTAAATTTCTGTCTTAGAAGGTAGAGAAGAAACCTGCTAGACAGTCTAATCCTAGCAGGTAGTAGTGTAGGTAGAGAAACATATGAGACCAACAGTCTAATCTGGTCTCATGGAGTAATAAGGGTAGAAATAGAATAGGTTTATTTTTCCTGTTTGTAAAAATTGATGATGTAAAAGGGTCTGCAAGTCCAAATGCACCCAAGAAGAAAAAATGTTAGGACTATAGTGTGGGTAGGTAGTTGTGTGGGAGAATTTTATTGCTGATATGTTGTCTTCATAGTTTGTGGCAGCTGATCAAGGAAAGAAAAGGATGGTTGAAGTAGCAAGCATATGGCCTACACCAAGAGATCAATTTCTGAATTCTTGACTCCTTCAAGAAGAAGCCATCCCCATGTGGAGCCACTGTTAGCCCCCCTATAAATTTTTTGACAAGCAAATAGGGGGCTAAATTATTTTTGAGTCTTCAAGGAGTGCATTTCCTCTGAAAACATAGTCTCCTTGAAGCCTCTTTGTGTCTTTTATCCTTTGATCAAATCCCATCTGCTGGTTCCCCTTTTAAAGCCTCTCTGTTATGTGAAGAAATGCCCAAAGGCCTCCTCTCCCCTTTATTTTTCCCTCATTTAACCTCTTTTTATTCCCCCCTTTTCTCCCCTTCTATTTCCCCATTTACCCCCCAAATCCTCCCAAAATCCCATTTAATTTCTTCTCCCTACCCTTTGTTTAGCTTTTTCCCCCTTTTCCCCTCTATCGTTCCCCTCCTTCACCTTAAGAATCCATTAAAAGGGGCTAAAACCCACTTTCCGACCTTATTCCAAGGCCTAGCCCCTTCCCGTTAACCACTTCCCCACATATAACCCCGCGCTGGGACCAGGCGCTTAAGTCCCGAGTGCCAATCGCAATCGGAGCATCGGGCGGGTGTAAATCCTTTGTAACAGTGTAAACCCCCGATGCGATTGTTTTATTACAATATGCCCGTGACACATTCCTCACCGTTGATCTGTCCCTTAGATCGACGGCGGAGCGCTAATCGCAAGACTTGGCTCAATCGCAATTGGAACATTCAAGTGACACCCCCCGATTGATCGCAAGTCTTTCACCCGGGCTCCGATTTAGTCCCCACCGTCCGTTCCCTTCCAGATCGACAGTCCTCCGCCAATCACAAATCCCCCCGATCGCATTCTTGGCCGTTGATTGTCCCGCCAATCTAACGGCCAGCGCTTAATCGCCCCTGCCCCTCCGATTGTTGTCCCCACCGTTGATCTCCCCGCCAGATCGGACGGCCAGCGCTCAATCGCTTTTCCCCTTCCGATCGCAATTGCAAGCCTTCTCCGTGCCGCTCCAATTGCGATGCTCCGATTTCATCCTGGCCGTCCATCCTCCTGCGATCCAACGACTATCGCACAATCGCATGCTTTTCCCTCTGCCCTTCCGATTTCATCTCTGCCATCCATTTTCCCGCGATCCGACAGTCATCACTCAATCGCATTGCCCCGCCCGATCGCAATCGCAAGCCTCCCCCGCTGTCTCCCGATTGCATCTTGTCCGTCCGTTCCTCCCCCAGATCGACGGCCATCGCTTAATCGCTCTATCTCTCCCAATCGCAATCGAAACTTTTTGAACGAGCATTACGATTGTCTTTCGCTCCGACCTCCGATTGCGATGGTGCGATTGGATCGTGACCGTTCATTTCCTCCAAGATCGGACGGTTCTGGTTTATTCGCCCTCCGCCTCCGCTGGGTCCCACCTCCATGGCTTCCGTTCCTTTGTTTTCGTGTTTTCCTTTGTATTATGCCCAAGTGTTCGACCTTTGGGCCTTTATAGTATTAATATTTTCTCCGCTGCTCTTTGTTCTTTCCACCCTTCTCCACTCTTCCGCCACCATTCCACCGCCTCCACAGCATTTCCTTCGCCGGCACTACCCAGGTTTTAAACAGAGTTATTTCAGTGTGCAGATGGTACATAGATGGCCAATTCAGCATTTCCAGCGACCAGCAGAAGTAATTCAAAGGGGGTTGGTGCCTGTTATTAATGAAATCAAATGTTAACCCCGCAGTCAAAGGATTAAGGTTCAGTTTGAAGACTAAGGAGCGCACCAGCAACGCCATAACTGCGCCACCTAACAGCAGGATGTTTCCTCCAGAAGTACACCTTCCCGTAGTGTCCTCCATGTTTCTCGAGCCCAGGAAAGTCAAGAACACTGACAGAGCTTCTTAAAATATTGTCAGGCCGCAGTAATGAAGCATGGATGGACAGACGGACCTTTGAACCAGTTTATTTATTCCAGAATGGATAGCACAGAGCTCCAAGCACCAGAAAGGACTTCAAAGAAACATCCGAGGTCGATTTCGGCCTGACAGAGATCTCCAAAACAGTCTACAGAGTACACACAGCGCTGCATTTTGCCATTAAGCAGTATGGGCGTGGACACTTCCACCGATTCTGGCTCTTAATGAGATTCATTCATTGTATATCCTACCATCGCTTCTTCCTCTTCTCCTATAAGAGATCCCCGAGAACATATTGAAAAGGTTGTTGTCACTTTCACAGACCATTGCTGGGGAGGGGATTCATTTGACCGTTAACAAATTGGAGGAAGTTGCGCAGTAGTTTTGTATGTATTGTACGGGAGGAGAAAGTCTGGACTGTATTAGCCATTGAGCTTATTGTACATGACTGGTTTTGCATCAATTAATCAAAGCACATTTCACAGGATCCCGGTCTATTACTATTGGTGATGTTCTTCTTACTTCGTTTAATGCATTTCCATATTGTTTCATCGTTCTTCTGGGCTTGCATCAGAATAATGGTATAGGATTCACCCTTGTTAGGTGCCCTATGTTGTCTGCTCTCCCTACCTTCATGTTTTCTGCTTCATGTGTATCTAAGAGTAAATTCGTGGAGTTTAACCAGCGCAGTGGATGTTATTGCCTGCTGGCTAATGTATGAACTTGGGGGTTTGCCACTTGGATGTTTCTTTGTCAAATCTTATCTCTGTTTTTCCCTTGGAGTTGCTAAAGAAGACCTGGAGTTAAATGACCTCTGGTCCGATCTATAAGCAGCCCCATTGTCTCTTTGAGAGCTTCCTTTGAGTATGTCCAAGCAGGTCTGGAGTTAAATGACCTCTGACCTGATCTACAGACAGAAATCTGGTTGTCTTCCCTTCTTTCACTTTCTCTCCTTAATGTTCCATTCCACCATCTGCCTGAAAGATCCTTTAGTGTAGATGACTTGCCCTTTGAAAGCCTTGGCTAGTGGGTGTAAGTAATTTCCTTTCATGACTCCATAGCCCAATGGATGGCACTATCTTGGCCCATTCTTCTTGCTGAAACATCCTGCTGCTTTGTTCCTTTTCTCCCATTTCTTTCCCAGTACATGATCTCCTAACCAACCTAGCAACCCTCCAGCTAAAATTGTTAAAACCCTTCCGTGCTTTACTTCATAGCTAGCCTAATATCTCATTCTGAGCTTCAAAGACATATCATTCTTTGATCTATTTGGAGAGATCCCTCTCCGGGTCCAGGAGGGCTAGATCCTAGGGCCTAAAAGTGGTTCTGATGTTGTCTCATCTTTTGGTCTTGCCAATCTGGCCAAAACATGGGAACACCAACATCACCCATCCTCCTCACTCAAGATAAGTGGATCCACAACCACCGACTTATTTACCAAGTGGATATCTTTTATAATTTCTCCGTAAATGCTAATTTTTAAATTATCAAGTTCCTTGAAACAAATATCCTATTCAGATTTGGTTGTCCCAGAAAAATCATAACAGACAATGCTGCTTCTTTTAAATCTAAGAAGATTGTTGATTTCTGTTACAAATACCACATAACCTTTGGGCCATTCCACTGCTTATTATCCCCAAGGAAACGGATTAGCTGAATCTTCCAACAAGAGCCTCATCAATATCATTAAAAAACTGTTGGAACAAAATAAAAAATCATGGCACGGTAAGTTGGTTCCTGCCTTGTGGGTTGATAGGTTAATTACAAAGAAAACAATAAATATGTCCCCCTATCAGTTAGTTTATGGCATGGATGTAGTTTTTCCTACCTCATTGGGAGTCACAGTCATGAAACTCCTTCAAGAAGTTCAGATTGAAGAGAATGATATGCAGAGAAGGATCAACCAAACAATCCATTTACAACAGACCAAAGAAGAAATTTATGAGAGAACACAGTTAGTCCAAGAAAATATGAAGAAGCTATTTGATAAAAGGACTAAGGCAAACAATTTCCAAGTTGGAAATGTTGTTCTTAAATGGGATTCAAGAAGAGAAGAGAAGGGAAAACATGGAAAATTTGAGAACTTGTGGAAAGGACCATATATTATCCATACTGAGAGGGGTCACAATGCATTTTTCTTGAAAGAATTTAATGGAGAAGATCTATATGGAGGTCCTGTCAATGGTAGGATGCTCAAGCATTACTTCTGCCAAGATTCTTAAGTTTCAAAGAATTTTATTTTTCATTGTAGATATCATATTCTAACCATTGCATACAAAGTTAGAAAAATCAAAAATACAAAAACAAAGAAAGAAAGAAAAGAGGGCAGATTGTAAAAACAATAAAGGTATGGCCCCATACCAAAAACATAGAAATAAGTTCTGAAAGTGTGCAAGCTTAAATGCCACTACTGAAAAACACACTTCTAGTTAGTCAAGCTGCCTAATCTTAAATAATTAGCCTTTAAATTTTCTACTGATAGGATAGTGAATTCGATTTTCCAAACTGTTTAATCTTGGCTTATCAGTAGATAGATTAGGATAGAAATCAAAGGTTCAAACATACTCAAAATCTGAACCTAACATTTCAAAAAGAGAATGACTCAAATCTGTTTTTTTTTTCTGAGTCAAAAAGGATAAAAATATGGTTCTAATTAGCTCAAAATCTGAACCAGATGGCAAAGGAGAAACAACTCAAATAAAGTCAAAACAAAGCTGTAAAGAAAAGAGAAGGCCATGATGAGTAACTTTCAGATCTTAAGCCTTCCATTTTGATTTAATTTTCTGCAAATAATAATCTATGTGCAACTTGTTTTTATGCCATAGATCAGCATCAAGTTAGACTGTTCAATCCTAACTTGAGTGCTTTTTAAATTTCTTCTTTAGCAATTAGAGAATAAAAATATGTTAGACTGTTTAAACCTAACAGATTAGTATATTAGGTAGAGAATCATATGGGATCAACTGCTTAATCTGAGTCCATGGAGAAATAAGAAGTAGAACTAGGTTATATTTTTTGCTTTCAAAAGAATAAAATGTTGTAAGAGAGTTTGCCAATCCAAGTGCACTCTAAGGAAGAAAAAATATTAGATTAGTAGGATTGGGTAGGTAGAAAGCTTGTTGATGAAAGATCCATTATTTTCCATGGTTGTTAGCATTTCCAGAGCAAAAGAATATCATTCAATCAAAGAAAGGCAACCCAATGGATGAGGCAACTCATCAGAATCTCAGAGAATGCAAGTCTGAAATTCTTGATGCCTTCAAGAAGGCATCATCCCCAAGTGGAGCCACTGTTAGCCACCGATAAAATTTTGTCATACCAAATGGTGGCTAAATCATTTTTGGAGCCTTCAAGGAATAGATTTTCTTGCAAAAAGTGTTGGCTCTTGAAGACTCTTGAAGGCTTCATGCCTCTGTCCAAATCTTCACTACTATCCTCATTTCAAATACTCAAAAATTCTGCTAAAATCCGAAGAGAAAGACTGCTGCAAAACCATCATTTTTTCCCTTTCCCCCACTGAAAACTAACCTTCATTTTCTCCCCTTTTTCTCCATATAATTCCTCTATTTTTCATGATTTCTCCTTCTTCCATTCATGAAAAACATTTTTCCATATTTTAAGACTCATTTTTAAATTATTCCGAAACCCTCGTTTCCCTTGAAAACCATGAAAAAATATGTAAAAAACAAAGTATTATGACTATGGGTTTAAAACCTCCTTGAGCCAAATCCTAAACCACTTCCCCCATATGCCCATGCCACACAAACCAGGCACCGACCAATCAAGTGCTTAATCGCATCGCAAATATTCCGAGTGGACAAGTCTTTGTATCACGCCAAAAGTTTTGATGCGATTAAGCCCTGTGCTTTTATCCTTCGATCATATTATTTTTCATATAACCCATGGGCCCGCCTTCCGTGCTTAAAACCTTGTAAATAATCCTTTCTGATCACCTTTTTCCTTTGTAAAACCCAAAAAACTCATTTTTCCAAAGTTTTAATCGAAAAAACCAAAGTCACGTGCTATATATTAAAAATGGTTAGATTTAAAAGAACCGAGCGCGCAATCACATCGGGAAAATTCAAAATGGGTTGATTAAAAATACCGCATCAAAACTTCCGATGCGATTAAGTCTTATATATATAAAACTTCGCCCTTCCGATTGCGATGGACCGATCACATCATCGCATCGGCCCTTCCCGATCGTTCAATCGCATCGCAACTTTCGATCGCTGCATGTGTTTGTTCCCTTCGATCGGCCAGTCCCCCAATTCATTCTCCACCATTGATCTAATCCTTCGATCCAACGGTCCGCACAAAATCGCATCGCAAGTTTTATTCGGTGCATTTGTTTGTTCACCCCGATCACCGACCTCCCAATTTAATATCCACCATCGATCTCTGTGGGTCTAGTCGCATTCGACAGCTCATATTTTACCCGAAACCCATTTGATATTTGATTCATTCCTCCCTCCTAAGGTTTTTAACCTATTTTCCTTTGTTTTTTCGCTATTTCTCCATTATGCGTCCCAGATCGCTCCTAACCATCGTTCTCTGCAAATCGACGGATCTGACTCATATATCCTTCCACTCTCCTTTTTAACCTCTTCTACGCATATCCACACTATTGGATGAAGCCATCCAATGGCCACGCTCTCTCCCGACGCCCTCTGAAGCAGTTTTCCCAGTAAACACAGGATTTTATAATTTTCTGTGTTTTTGCAGGATCTAAATGAATTTTGATTGTTTTAAAGGGAAGATCAAAGCCAAAGGATGACGATATTTTAGGCTTTGTTTATTAAAGGGATACATTTAAAGGTTTCAACACCACGCTCAGGCAACGCATCATGAAACGTTGATACCATAAAGAGACCTTCGCGGATCTGCACATCAACAAGACACCGTGAAGAGTAATATGATTAAAGAGTATCAGACCGACAACACAGAATCAAAGTGGAAAATTATTTAAATACTGTTAACACAGTTTGGAAGGATTAAGACATAAATTTGACTGAATCAAGCATCTGATTCACGTTTAAAGAAAGTTTGAAGACCAGAAGACAGAGATTAGGCTTAATTAAAGACTAAAACACAGAATTCAAATATACTACAGGTGTTTTAGGTCAAATAGCCTACGCTGCCACATCAGGGGAAAATTGAATCCCCTAGCTACCAAAAAGCCACCTACAGCCTCAAAGAAATCAAAAGGAGGCCGAGTTATTGTCTGACCAAGAGAGTTTGCATCAATGCGACCGAACAGTTATTTCCACCAAAGAAATTTATTATAAGCTGTCAACAGATGTTATGTTAAGGATAACGTAGAGCCTTAAAGTCAACAATTTCTTTCCAATCAAGCTCAAATAGTTAATGTAACCAATTAATATAGGAGAAACGTCAGAATGTTCTCCATCGATCCCCTCAAAGGCCGAGAGACAGTAAATTGTATTAATTGAACTTAGAAGATATTTTATCTCATTCCACTTCCTTATTTCTTCTATAAATACTTCTGTAGAAGATGATAATTTGTTGGTTGTTGTTTGATCACCAGTTGTAATACTGAAACTCTCTGAAATAAATACATAGTCTGTTGAAGTTGAAGAAGAAATTGAAGTCTTGGAAGCCCTGATGATGTTGTTGCATGCTTGTGACTGAGAAGGCTCTATCATTGGATCCATGAGCTTGGATGTTGGTGAAGTATTCTGAACTGTTTAATGTTTTTCCCCTGTTTTCATTATGTTCCATAACTTCTTACTACAGTAGGATAGAAAGTATTAGGCTAAGAAATGACTCCTGGAAGCACCTTAGACCTGTTCATCCTTCACTGTTTCATGTTTTCTTCTGCTGAAGTATTTTAGAGTCTATAATCTCTCTCTTTAATCTTCATGCTTGTTTATTTCCTTAATAGTTCGAACAGTTGGTTTCAGCATGATTTATGGTTCTCCTTGCTTGTCTGCTGCCACTTAAAAACTGTTATTGAAGTCTCCCTTTGAAGTTCTTTGCTTACAGTGAATCAAAGAGGTCTGTTTTGATCTTGCCCTTTGTCCTCACTTAAACAGTTGGCTTAAAGGTCGTTATAATTATGATCATAGATGTTTTTAGGTGTTCCCTCTTCTATGACTGTAATTATCAGTAAATATTTTATGTTTCGAAGTCATTTAAAATAAAATCTTTGAGGAAATAGGGTGTTCCCCGAATCTTAGATTTCATTTTAAAAGTTGTTTTGAAATTATTATTTGCTTAAAGGTGTGATTTGTAGAATTTATGGTTAGCCCTGTCTATCAAAGAGCTCTTTATTGTTCAAATTATGCTTTCGAATTCCCTTTGTTGAGAATTAAACCTCTCTTTCCAAATCATTAATGTTCATCTCATTCCAAAAACAAAAGGATCCTATGGCCAAATTAGATTTTCCCTTTGATATCCCATATCCATTGATGAGTATGTTATGACCTCTTCTTGACTCCATTTCCCAATGAACCATATGTTTCTCCATTCTGTGTATCTTTCCTAAACCTTTCATGTTCTGTTGTATCATTCCATCCAATCAAACAAACAAACAAACACCTGCACATAATAACTAGTCTAAAACCAATACTCAAAGCACACAAGATAAACCTTTGCAAACAAATATTCGAGAGATCCCTCTCTGAGAACAGGAGGACTAGATCCTGGGACTCTAAAGATTGGTTCAGATGTTGCATTGTCTTTTGATTTTCCAAACTATCAAAACACGGGACACCAACAATGACAAGGAGAGAATTCCTGGAAGCAATGGGAAACAATTTTTACATTTAGCATGAAGAAAATCACAAATTTGTGGTAAAAAAAAACTTTTTCAAAATATAATGAAGTGGATGAAATCTATAGGAAGGTAAAAAAGCTGACAATTCTAGATGAAGACATGTGGGATAAGTTGTGTGAGTTTCTGGATTAATTGGTAACTCCAAATGTAGTTACAGGAGCAGCAAGTGCAACAAAGTCAGACATGCCAACTTAGCAACGATTTCCTATAGATCTGGGCCACCTCTTGTTGTAGTTTTCCACCTATCCTATTAGTATGTAGAGTAGATAATTTGTTTATATTATTGCTAAATATACCCTGTCGGTTGAGACATGAGTTTTGTAAATATTGTTATAAATAATTCACACTTCGAAGTATTCTAGGTTGATTGTTGAATATTATTTGGGCTTCTTCACAAGATTCATGTGTTGGAAAAATTGGTGATGTACTTCTCTTCATTTATGTGTTATTTCATTAGTTCCTTTATTGTTCTTTCTTAAAGCTTAATTACATTACATAAATGGTGACGATCAGGATTTGTTGAAATATACACCCTGTTTTGGCTGTAATTAATTTTAGTGTTTTCTTCTAAAGTCAAACTAAGGAATTATTAATTTCTCTTTAGTTTCAAGTGAATCTTTATTTTCTTTTGTTCTATATCATGTTAAATTCTAAAAGATCCAAATAATTCACCTATATATCCCTGTGAAACTCATTTAAAATTTGATACAGATCCAGTTAGTTTTATAGACTCCATAGCCCAATCGAAGTATAAAGAATTGAATCAACCAAATCAATCAAATAAATTACAAACAAAAAAGAAGTTGCACAGTCATAACTAGCCTAAAATTTACATAAAACAAAGATAAATTTTATAGAGAGATCCCTCTCTGAGTTTAGAAGGGTTAGCTTCTAGAATTAAAAGTGGTTTTGATGTTATTTTCTATGTTTACTCTCACAATCTAAAAAATCACAGAACAATAACATAGTGACGACCATACCGAGGGACAATGAAAATATTGTGATTTTCGGCGAATTCATTTCCCTAGTTAAAATAAGCTTATTTTAGGAATATTTCAAATATTTTTTACCTTTTATATTTGTAAATAATAGTGTGTTTGTGTGTGTTTTAGATTTTAATTCTGGCTCCAAAAATAACTTATACTAGATCTCATCCTGATCCTAGACCTGCCAGTATTGAATATGACCATGAAAATTTGTTGAGGAGGAGAAATTTAGTTGAGAGTCAAGGAAGTAGAAATACTCCCCCTAGGGAATATTGTCTACCAAAGAATTTTGTCACTTTAAAGGATATTGAGGTTTATTTTCCATTTGAACATATTTTGTTTAGGACTAAGTCAGAAAATTGGGTGGACCAAACTATGGTAGATCTGTCTACCTTACAACGTCATTCATTTGAAGGAAATTCTGCTCAACCTGATCCTAATATTAAAATCCTTCAGAACTTTGATAAATTAGAAGACTTAGTATCATGCCTTGACCTATTTGTCCATGAGGCATACATCCAACAATCTATTGAACTCTCTACCTTAACTTTTGCAGCTTCATCCAGTTCATCTCAGTATTTTCATCCAAGATCATCCAATCTCACTCCTTATAATTTCCATTACCACTCCCGTAGTTTATCACCAAGCTACCCAAACTCCACCTTCAAACCAACCTCCACCTTTAATAAATCCACATATTATCCATCCTCATATACCCATCATGGCAGCAAGTTATGCCCACTTGTTCTTCAGGCTCCCTTAGAAAATATGTCACATGATTTTCAAAGTAGGATACCCCAGTTTGATGGTACTAGACCCATAAATTCTCAACAACATGTCGATAAGATGAATGATATTTTTGATCTTCAAGAAGTGGATGAAGAAAATGTTAAGATGCTATTGTTTTCTCAAAGTTTTACTGGAGAAGTTAGAAAATTGTTCAAACCCTTACCACCTACTAGCATTAATGATCTCCCTGCATTTCATCATTCATTCCTTAACAAATGGGAAGTTAAAAAGAACCCTCTTCAAATTTTATCAGAATATGAAAGTATTAGGAGGGCACCTATGGAAAGTGTCCAAGATTATTGCACCAAATTCAATAGTGTTTATAATGCAATTCCTACAAACATTAAACCCCCTTAAGGTTTAGCCTTGAGAAAATTCCCTAATGGATTTGAGGCAGATATGTCTTATCAGCTAAGAGAGAGAAACTCTGCAATTTTAGAAGAAATGCAAAGAGGTGAAGTGAGTATAAAAGATAATTTGTTAGCTAAAATAGATAGGATGAGAATGGAGAGGAGAGTGACAATGAAAGAGGAACCATTAAAATCTTTCTCTAATGCTAATATATATTCTTTAGTTAGAAAAATGGAGAGAATGATGGAAATAATCAGTCTAACAAATAGAGTTCCCCCAAGAGAAAATCAACCTGGTCCTCAAAACCGAAACCAAAATGTTAGGAGAAATCCCCCGCAAATTAAAGAAAGAGAACAAAATGGACCAGACTAGAAAATTAGACCCCCTTTCAAAGAAAATTATGTTGATGATGAAGGTGAAATAGTTTAATAAGTAGAGGACAATCAAATAAATCTAATGGGGATAAATGATGATGAGACAATATTTCTTACTGAAGAAGAACAAGAATTTTTGAGTTGTCTCAAACAAAACTTGATTATGAGGAATCAGATGATTATAAAAAGGGTTTTGAAAATGCTATCATGGAAGTCCACAGAAAATACAACCTTAGGAATAATAAAACCTTAGATACCCCGAGTAAGAAAACTTCTGATATTCCCGCTAAGAAAACCTCTGATACCACTGTTAGGAAAATCAAAGATACTCTTGCCAAGAAAACTGTTGAAGCTTCAAGTAAAAGGAAAATAGAAAATCATACTAAAAATAAAGCTGACACTACTTCAAAAAAAACCCAAATAGATAGATGTTCCAACCACTAGTCAACAAAAAGAGCCTATCCCAAAAAATGTTGTTGATAAATTAGATTTCCTAAACATGAGTAAAGTTCAAACATCCTTCAATATTGAAAATGAGTTCGAAAATTTCAAAATACCTATCCCTCTAACAAAGATGATGAACAAGAATGTGTAAAGATCTTAGGTAATGAAAGCTCTTAATATAGAGGAAAATACAGATACAGTCAATTTGAATTATGACAAACCTGAACTTTTATTTGGACCAGAAGTAGATGGCAAGCCTCAGGAAGGAGGTGTGCCTCTCTTCTACGTTAGCCTAGAAATCCATGAATTTTTTTTGCATAATGCCATGCTAGATTCAGGTGCTTCACATAACTTAATGCGTAAGGCTATCATGAATAAATTAGGACTAGATATTACCTGACCATACAAGGATTTATACTCTTTTGATTCAAGCAAAGTGAGATGCTTAGGTCTTATCGAATATCTGCGTGTTACTTTGGCACAAATTCCAGCCAAAATTTTGGTGATGGATTTAGTGGTTGCAGATATACCCCCTAAGTATGGCATGATGTTGTCATGCTCATGGGGAGATAAGTTGCAAGGAACCCTACAGATGGATATGACCTTTGCTACCATACTAGTTTCTGGTCAACAAAGGATATTGTATAGGGAAACCTTGTTGAAGTTCATGGTAAGTAGCCAACAGAAGCCATACAAATATCCTCTTTATTCTATTCATTCAGACCTGGACTCATTCATTTTCTATAATGATGGGGAAATCAACACTCATATTTCCAATTTAGAGGTTGATATTTGTGAAATAAATGAAGACCGAACAACAACAGTGGAAAAGGACACTCAACTTGAACCTCTTTGGAACATGGAATTTGATGGAGCTTGTAGCAAAGAGGAATTTGGAGAAGGAGCATGGGTTTCAAGCTCTGGAAATAATAATGTCGAAGGACATTCATACAAGCTTAACTTCCAATGCACTAATAATATATCCGAGTACGAATCATTGATACTAGGATTATAGTCACTAAAAAAAATTGGTGCTAAAATAATTTCCATTTATGGGGATTCTGAGCTAATAATAAAACAAATAAAAGGAGAATATTCTTCGAAACACCCTAGATTAAGAGCATACATAAATGTTTTGTTGGATTTTTTGGAGAGTATTTTGGAATATGACCTTTCTGTGATCCTTAGAAATCAAAATATTCTTGCTGATAGTCTTTCATTTTCTGCGAGTACCTGTAAAATTCCCCATCCCAATCGACAATACAAAGTGGAAGTGAAACACAAGCCAACTGTTTGAGACACTATTAGATATTGGAAAGTATTTGGGAATGATAAACACATTGAGAATTTTCTTTAATCCAAGGATGAGTTTGAAGAAGATAATATAGATGTAGAGTGTGATTTAGAAGATAAAATAGTTGTTCATTATGATTTAGAGAACCAGTTGGAAAATCATGTAAATAAAAATGTAAATAAAGTAGAATTGCTGGAAATAGATCAAGAAATAGAGGAACTAGAAATAATCCAATTAAAAGATAACGTTTTTCCTAGAGTTTTGGTTATGTTATGGCCTAAATCTACCTCAGGCTGAGAAAGACAGAATCTAGGGTAACATCAAACCACGCTTAACCTGGTAGCTAGCCCTACCAGATCGGGAGAGGGCTCTCTCCTTATCAATCTCAGCAAAAAATTATCAATGAAGCTTGAGATGACTTGAATAAAGACTGATTTTAGGCTAGGTATGTATGCAAAAGAGTCTTGATTGAATTAAATGATATTTTGTTGGCTCAAGAGGAAAGGCAAATTTGGGTCTGGGGAATGAGGCTCAGTTTTGCAGAGATCTGAATGGGGAAAGGTAGACAATTGCTTTGACACTTCAATTTGAAAGAAATGGAAGGTTTTAGACAGTGAGGAGTTGGAGAGGGCATGAAATTCTCAGGGATCCTCTTCAAACTAAAGAAAACATAAATAACTAAACAAACCCTAGGTAGAGCACTGCAACTTCAATGGATTCTACCTTAATCCTTGTTTGATTTAGTTAAGAAGAAATAAGAGAGAAAATGGCATACATAAAACACAAGTGAACTAACATTTACAGAGAGAAACGCGATATCAAAGAAAGATGCCACAAGAATCCCATAGAGTGTTGCAAACCCTGGTTTATTCTTTTGCCAAACTGCAGAGATGAATGTACAATAATGCTCAAAGCATTCCCAAAAGTCCAACCACACTAATGACTAAAAAAGCACAAGATCTAGACAAAAAATAACTCATCCTAGCCTCTAGGGGTCGAGCTCATAAGTTTAGGATCTGTTCCAACAAAATCTAAACTGAGAACTAGAAAGTAGGCAATGGAACAGCTTGCCTCTAAAAACTAGGAAACTGATTCATTCAGTTGCAAATTTCCTTTTGATGGATGAATCTACCTCTATGAGTGAAAATTTAGCAAAATTACATCAAAATCCATCATTTTATATTTAATTACATCATTAGTTTGACAACTAGAAGGAAAAAGTCAAACTATGCAAAAAAACTAGGCGAAAAACAGAGTTTTTGACCAAAAATGAGTAAAATCCTCCAATGTGTCGCGCCTGATTTCTCTATGCGTAGCGCCTGTTTGCAGCTAATTTTGGAGGCCTTCCCGATGTCCAAATTTTCTCCAATTGGAAAGTTCTACCTATCTACTTTCCAGAACAAGTGGAATTTTTGAATTTGGCTTCCATTTGCCCCTCCAAAACTAAGTTCTCCCAAGACTGCTTCCTGTGTGTCAAAAAAGGGGTAGAAAGTTCATTTTTGGGGTATTTTTGACCTTTTTGGAAGCCCAAAACCTATCAAAATTTCTTGGCCATTGGTAGGCATGCATATTTTTCCCTAACAAATCCAAAAAAGTTGAGTTTTCATGAAAAGGATTCACCCATCAAAAGTGAGCGCCAAGTGGCGCGGCGCATAGAGCAGAAAAGTCTGTTTTTTAGGCCAAAAAATTCAAAACTGAAAAAAGTGTCCCAAATTTTTTGAAATTTGGGCTGAGTGTTCTTCATCAAGTGCTATGTTGGGCCAAGGAATCCTTAGCCAATATCTGAAGTTTATCATGCTCTTTTCGCCTCCTCGATGCCTTCTTCAATTTGGCCTTCAAGATTTTGATTCTTGCTTTGCACACATGGTTTCTCACCCAATAATGATTAGCCATATGCCTCAACATGTTTTTCTCTTTGTTGGCCTTCTCCAACGGTTTTTCCAAATTCATATTTACCCTTTCAAGCCAAGTTTCACGATCAGCTTCAATTTCTTGCTCAAGTGATGTCATCTTGGTTTTGCTCCTTTTGGCAGCTTGCTGGTTCTCACGTATGTTTTGCAGCTCCATAATGGTTTGCTGATCCTCTAGCTGCTTGTTTCTTTGCTCAAGGTATTTTATTATCCACTTGGCTCTTTTTAGGTTGAGGGACAAAGTATTAATCTCTGCCCATTGCTCCCGAATGATCCCTTTAAGCTTTGAGCTTGGTGAGCCCAAATCAGTGTCATCCTCCTGAATGAGAATGAAATCTGTCTCCTACCCTCCTGAAGGCCCCTCATCATGTATTGGCCTCTTACCCTTGTCCTGTACCGGCTCTGTTGATGGAGGAAGCAAGACCCCTTCCACCCCGGGTGGAGATAATACTCGCTTGGCTGCTACAAACAACCTTCTAGTGCCCTTTTGATAGGTGACAAACATCGGCACACTAGCGGTCTGTATCTCATGACCCTCCTGCTGATGTGAAGGTCCACCTGTCTCATGAAATTTTTCCAGAGGTACCTGAGGATCTGTGAATAACTCATGAGAAATGAAATCCTCCCATGAAATGTCCTGCAAACCAAGCTGATGCATAACCACAATTTTGATGAGTGCAAAATGATATATACTATTATACTACTGTTGAGGAGTTTTCTTTTGCATTAGGGTGGTCAACTTCTCAATATTTCAGCACATGAAGTAGGGGAGATTCATCATTCTCTCCCTGGTAAAGTGCATCAGCAATCTGATGTGATAGGCATATAGGTGAGAAAACCGACCCTCACAGCTGAAATATTTGATTATGAGTTTCATCAAAGGAGTGTATGACTTTTTCAGGTACCGAAAGGGAAAATATCTACTGAGTTGTCTCAAAAAACTAGGCTTGATGTATGGCTCATAGTGTTCCCTGTAAATTTGCTACCTTTTATTCCATTGCTCTCTGACATTTGGAATATCGGTTACTAGAGAGATAGACTTCGGTGTTAAGGTGAATGTCACACCTGCAAGAGTGACTTGGCCATTATGTAGATGAAGCACAAACAATCTGGCCAACTCATGATGGTACTGGACTCTAGCAACCATCTCATAGAACTGATAACAAGAATGTTGTTGAAAACATGTGACAGCAAGAGGGCAGGCTTGCAGCTCAGCAAGTGAAGTAGGCTCCTCCCGTACATGTTTACCACCCCTGTGAGACCTCCTTGGTGCATGCATTTCGGTTGGAGAGTCACTGTGTGTTTCTTCATCTCGGTCATAGGGGGAATCTGACTCCATGTTTGATAAAGTTTGTGTTGTCTTAGATGAGTATGAAGAGATTTAGGTGTCTTTGATCTTTTGCTGCCAAGTGTATGAAAATTTATGAAGGGTTATGAAGGGAGAGGGTAAGAAGGATTTTGGGAATTTTTCTAACTGGAATTTGGGGGATTGAAGGGTTTTAGGGACAATTTTTAGGATTTTGGGATAGCAATTGGGGGTTTGGGAATTTTGTAGTTTGGACCGGAGGAAACTGAGCAAATTGAAGATTCGGATGGATTGGTGTTGAAAATGGCTTGCAGCTCTACGCGCCGCACCACAAACCCAACACGCCGTGCCAGTGTATTTTCAACACTATGGAGGCCGACCTAATGCGCCGCGCCACTCACCCAATGCGTCGCGCCACTTAAACTTGCACGACTTTGTTGCAATTTTGCTCCCTTTTTTCAACACGGCCTTTTCTTGCTCACTTTTTCTTCTTTGAATGAAAATGAGCCCTTTGAAACATGAAAAATGACTTATATACAAAAGACTTTAATTTTCCACTCATAAAAACCCACTTTTATAATGTTTACCTTTGACACTTTCTTTTCAAACTCTGTTTTAGGCAGTTTGCTTCATTTTGCCTTTGATTAACTAAATGACTTGCTTTTTGTTTGCCTTGCAGGGGATGGAGTTGCTGAAGCTTGACAAGGTGACTAGGGTTGCCATTGAAGTTTCTTACATATGAGAAAACTTGAAATTACATCAAATTTATACATTAAAAGATAAAATGCTCTATTTTTTCTCAAAACAGAGTTTTGAGGAAAAATACATTTCTAGGCATATGATGATGAAATTTATTTAGTACTGGAACTTTATTCAACCTCCTCATGCGCCTGCTGATCATTATTGAACATTTTGAAGACCTTTTTGATGAAACCCTAGACCTAATGAAACTGAAACCCTAAAAATGACTCTTGCAAATTGTGAGACAAAAAGTGATTGCGGATGATCTTAATGAATGGAAATGGGCCAGCAGGTAAAGGACATGAGGGAAAATCTACAACAAGCTACTACCTTCAGATGATCCATGCTCCTAATGGAATTCAGTTGACTGAGCAAGACACCTAATATGCAATGCAACAAGAGAATTTTGATCACTGACGGAGGGATGAAGATACCAACACTAACATTGGCTCCAATGGGGATGGTAGCTCCTTGGAGGTGCCAAGAACTACAACTCTTTGGGAAAGTAGGCAGTGCCTTCGTCCATTGGGCTATGGAGTCAATAACTTCGACAAACCAAAACCAGACTCTTGACTCAATTTCAGGACTGAAATCTGACTCAAGACTGACTCAGTTTCAAGACTGAAATCGACTGAAAGACCTGACTCAAAAAAACCAAACCAAAATTGAAATCAACCCTCAGTTTTATAGCCTTCACCTCAGGCCCCAAACTGAAAGAATGATGACAGCACACACTTGCAATGAAATTTAAACAAACCGGTATGTACAGTGATACATATGACAGCAGAAAGCATTTCAAAAATAGTACTGTTTGAGTAGCCAACCATTGACCAGCCCACCTGGACAATCTTTTCCATTCATTTCTTTCAAAAGGAAAGCATTTTGGCCTCGATATGCAGCAATTCTGAAAGGTCCTTTCCAAAGATTCTCAAACTTGCCATGCTTACATTTATCTTCATTTCTCACGTCCCATTTTAGCACCACTTCCTCTATTTGAAACTTGTCCGCCTTTGCCTTTCGATCATATATCTTCTTGATTCTCTCTTGTAGCCTGAAAGTGTTCTGAAAAACCTCCTCTCTAGTCTACTGTAAATGGATCATTTGATTGATTCTTCGTTGCAAATGATCATCCTCGCTGCCAGCTTCCTGCAGAAGTTTAACCACTGGAACTGCGAGAGAGGTCGAGAATATAGTATCAACACCATACACGAGCTTAAAAGGGGACATGCCTATAGATTTCTTTTGACTTACTCTGTCTGCCCAAATTGCATTAACCAGTTTCTTGTGCCAACTCTTCTTGTTCATTTCCAGCAGCTTTTTGATAATATTGACCAAGGATTTATTTGAGGATTCTGCCAATCCATTGCCTTGTGGATGATATGTGGTTGAGTGCCCCGAAGTTATTTGATACTTATTACAAAATTCAATCATTCTTTTAGATTTAAAAGCTGTTGCATTATCAGTGATCATCTTGTTTGGATAGCCAAAACGAGACAAAATATTGTTTTCAAGAAATGAAATGATTACCGAATCAGTGGCCTGCCTAGTGGGAATCGCCTCAATCCATTTGGTAAAATAGTCCGTCGCTGTAAGGATCCATTTATGCTGTGCTGAAGAAGTGGGATGGATCTCGCCAATGAAGTCCAAACCCCAAAGCTGAAATGGAGCACTTACTTCAATGGGTTTGAGCGGTAAAGGCTGCAATTTTCTCCTTCCTTGAAAAATGTGACATTCATGGCAGCTTTTAACAGTTTTGTACACATTAGCAAAGAGAGTTGGCCAAAAATATCCTGCTCTCAAAATTTTGTTGGCCGTTGTCTTCCAGAAAATATGACCTCTACAATCTCCCTTATGAAAGTCTTCCACAACTTGTTTTTCCTCTTCTTCAACCAAACAATTGAGCAAGACACCACCGGGATCTTTCCAATAGAGCGCATTATTCATGATACAAAACTTGGCAGCCTTCAATTTCAGAGTCCTACTTTTGTTCTTAGCCACTCCTGGTGGTGGTGACAGATTTTGGAGTACATAAACAATGTCTGAATACCAAGGAGAATGAACCAAAATTTCTGATACCTGAGCAGGCGAACTTTCTTCATTTTCCTCGAACATAGCAGCAATGATATTAATGTCCAAGGCATGCAAATTTGACTCAGCCATTAGTTTAGCCAGCCCCTATCCTTTGATGAGCTTTGTAGGTTTGATCTCCACGTCATATTCCAACAAGGCAGCAATCCATTTGCCTTGTCTCCCTTCTGGATATGTTTGCACTAAGACATATTTAACAGCAGCATTAGGAACATAAGCAAGGATGTGAGAATGCAGAATATAAACTCGAAAATCTTTCAATGCTTTTACCAAGGCAAGAGCTTGCTTCTCAATAATATTATACTTTAAAGCTGCATCTCTGATGGTTCTGCTGAAAAATGCAATTGGTTTCTCAAGTTGGTCTCTTTTCTGCATTAAGACTGCTGCCATAGTATGATCCGAGGCAAATGAAAACAAAATGAAATCCTGAGTATAGTCCAAGCTGATCAAAACCGGAGCTGAAGAAAGGGCCAATTTCACCAAATTGAAAGACTTTATTGCTTCCTCAGTCCACTTCACTACACTATCTTTCTTGAGCATGTTTTTGATTTCCCTTAAACGTTCTGCAAGATTCGGCACAAAGCGACGTAAGAAATTCATCTTATCGTTGAATGATTGGATCTCCTTTTTACTTTGGGGAAGATCAATTTGTTGAATGGCTTCCACTCGAGCTGGATCGATGCGGATGCCATCCTTTGATATAATATGACCGAGAAGCTTGCCTTCATCCATGGCAAACAAACTCTTCTTTGGATTGAGAGATACACCATATTTTCTACACCGCTGAAATATAATCTTCAAATGATAAAGGTGCTCTTCATCTGAATTAGAAAAAATTGTCAAGTCATCAAGATAAATAACTAGAAAGACATCTTTTTCATTTGCAAATGCCATATCCATTGCTTGTTGAAAGGTCGCACCAGCATTCTTCAATCCGAAAGTTATTTTAGCATAATGAAAAGTTCCCCATGGAGTGGTGAACGTTGTTTTATATCTATCATCCTCATGGACTAGAATTTGGTTATAACTAGAATAACCATCAAGCAACGACATGCGGGATGCTCCAACTACTCGCTGAAGTATGTGATCCATTTTGGGCAATGGATAGTTATCTTTCAAAGATACTTTATTCATATTCCTAAAATCAATATATAAGAGAATCTCACATGTTTTCTTGCACACGGGCACCAAATTAGAAATCCAATCTGAAAATCTTATGGGGACGATGATACCAGCTTTGTACAACCAATTCACTTCCTTCTCTATTGAGGGCAGCAGCTTTGGGTTTATTCTTCTCAACTTCCGTCGAAAGGGCTTTTGATTTGGATTAATCGGGATGGTATGCTGAATTATGTTTGTGTCATATGTCTTCAAATCTGAATAGTCCCAAGCAAATACATCAGCAAAGGAAGATAATAAACTGATATACTTTGATTTTACCTGTGGGGGCAACGCCTTGGAAAATTTCACCATTTTAGGATTTTCTGTTGATCCAATGTTCACATCCTCAATTCCTTTCTCAGTTGGCAGCAAGCTCGGTTTTCGAGCTATATCATCTTGGTCGAAAAGCTCCTCTAAAGGTATTAGAACTTTAGGAATGACATTGTCCTTGAGCTGCAAAACTTCCATCTAATTGACTTCTATATCTGCCTCGCCATCATCATGCTCCCCATCAATAGAAGTGTCTTTGAATTTACCTTCATTTTGCAGAAATTCATCGATTTATTTATCATCTTGAAACACTTGCCAATACCTTTGATTGTCAGGGACAGTCGAACGATGCTTCACATGAATTTCAAATTTTTTGTTTGAATTCATCGGAATTCTCAAATTACTTGTTGTTGTTTCAAGTGCATCTGCAATGCCATTCTGAATACGAGGGACACATGTCAAAGTATAGTCTGAAAACAATCTCAAGATATCTAGTACCGCATTGCGGTAGGCCCACATTCGAGGATGCTTAGCTTGGTATTCACCTTTCACTTGCTTGATAACTAACTCGGAGTCACCATACACTGCAATCCTTTTGGCATTTAACTTTCTAAGAATTTTCAAACCGGCAATTAAAGCTTCATATTCAGCCTCATTATTTGAACAGTCAAAAGCCAATTTATAAGAATAGACCCTTACATTACTTGGCACTTTTTTTGGGGAGAAAACAGGGATGCGTATCCAAATTCCAATTCCATCACCTTCCCTTCCTACCGCGCCATCAAAATCCATGGTCCACAAACCAGCTTCTTCCTCTTCCAAATGCTAAAATTCTGTTTTCTCTTTTACTTTTCCTTGTTGTCCATCAATATTTTGTTGATTTCTCATCGGTACTATCAAGTCTTTGTCTTTCTTTCTTTAAGACCTCTCTGAAATTTTCAGTGATTTCTGGAATGTCTTCTACTTCAATTATTTGGCTATTTACATCATTAAAGCTATCTGAGTATAAAAAAAATGATTCTAAATCAGTATGTACATAGTTGATTGGATGATTTACTGGTTTCTCCTTGCTAGTGATCATATACTTCATCTTTTGCTCCCGGTATAATTTCCTCATCTGACTGAACACAGGAATACTAGCATAGGAGAAATCAAGCTGTAATGTCCCTTTAAGTTTCACTCCCCAAGATCCGGAAAGAAGCATGCCAAATCTAGGAGGAATATCCGCCACAACCACATCCATCAAAACATTTTTAGTTGGAATCTGATCCAAACTGACCACCAAATCTTTGATAAGACCAATGCATCTTACTCTACCAGAATCGAAAGAATAAAGGTCATGATACTTTCTGGTGATATCCAATCCCAATTTCTCCATGATTGCCTTAGGCATGAGATTATGAGAGGCTCCGGAATCAAACATAGCATTGTGCAACACATAGTCGTGCAACCTAAGGCTGATGTAAAAAGGAGATACATCACTATCTTGAGACTGACCATCCAATGCTGGACCAAAAATCAACTCAGGTCGATCATCCTCCATGTTTACCATATCAGATAATGGATATAAACTCAAAATCTTAGACACTTGACCCTTATAGCTGCTATTCTTCATCAATTCAGTCAAAGGAATGGATACTTTTAACTTAGCAATTTCATTTTCTAAGTTAAAAACTGAAGTTTTCTCTACCTCTTTAGTTGGGACATCCTTCTTCTCAGTTTTCTCCTTTGATATATTTGGTTGATTGGATCTTTCATTTGCTGATGGTGGTTTGCTAGTGGTGGGATCAGCTGTCTCTTTTCCCTTTTTCTGCACAACGAGTGGATCATTCTTTGGTGTTGTCGCTTCCTTTCTTTTTTGAATTTGATTAATGGGTACATCTCTACTTCTGAGTGAATATTTTCGCTGCTGGGCGGTCAAAGCATTCATGTACCCCCTCTGATATTCATCAAACTCTTCTTCAATAACTGCTTCATTCGCCAAGATGAAATTTTCGTCCCTTTGTACAGCTGAGTTCTCGGAATACTCCTCGTCTTCAATAATAAAAATTGGCATGTCATCGGGTGTAAAGAAATGATTCTCTTCTCCAATTAAATCCTCCTCGTCATCTGTTTCTGGACCATGTACAAATTTCTACTGTAAGGGTGTCTTCACTTGCTGCTATACTGCTTGGTCTTGTACTCGTTGCTCTCTTTGCTTGATTCTAAATTGTGGTTGTTGCTGGCCACGGAAGTTAGGATTTCTGACTTGCGGTTCAGACTTGTCAATTGTTAATATGTCAAACATCTTTTCCATCTTACGGAGCACTTAATATAAAGTGGAAACCTCTTCCTTTATTGCTACTTTCTTTTCAGCTTTCGTTCTAGCTCTCTTGGCAAGAAAATTGGCTTCAACACTAACTGCAATTTTCTGCATGTCTTCCAAAGTGGCCGGATCTCTTTTTCTTAATTGATAGGCCATATCAGGATCAAAACCATCCGGAAACTTAATCAAAGCCAACCCCATAGGTGGCTTTATATCAGCAGGAATTGCATTGTAAACAGAATTGAATCTAATACAATAATCTTGAACAGACTCACCAACATTCCGTTTGATATTCTCATATTCGGAAAGGATTTGAAGAGGATTTTTCTTCACTTCCCATCGATCCAAGAATTGTCTCTGAAGATTAGGCAATGTAGTAACACTTCCAACCGACAAAGCTCTGAACCACTTCCTTACTTCACCTCCAAAGGTTTGTACAAACAGTCTCATTGTCACATTCTCTGCATCAATCTCATGAAGGTCAAAGAAATCTGTCATCCTATCCACATGTTGTTGAGCTGTAACACTTTGACGAGTGCCATCAAACAATGAAATTTTGCTTTGATAATCAGCGAGCATGTTATCCAAATTTTGAGGCAACACAAGGGGTGAAAATCGGGTAGCCATTGCTCTAGGTGGATTTACAACCGGTCTTGGGGATATAGGAGGAGTCGAAGTAGTTGATGTATGAGGTGTATGTGGTTTGGATGGAGGTGATACCACTGCAAATTTTTGATCAAAGATAGAAGGTTGCACGGGAATGGTGGGAATGAAAGGAGGCTCGGTAGGAATTTCTGAACTAGATGCAATTGCAGATGACCTAAGAGTTGCAGATGCAGACTCTATGAATTCAGGAATGTTTGCAACCACAATAGAAGTCTGAAGATTCAAGATATAACTGTCAATTGATATATTGGCCTTTTCAATTTCAAGATCTTTGAAAAACTCTGGACTTAGGACAGTAGAATCAATAGCACTTTCGGACTTGGTCTCAAACAATGACAGCTCAAATAGTTCGTCAAACTCAAGATCTTCAAGATACTCAAAAACAACAGGACATGAATGAGATTTGAACACAGGAATCACAGGACTTTCTCGATGAAGGATTCTCGGAATAAGATTTGGATTTTCATACACAGGAGGTGGATCAGGATCCGGAATTTCCCTGGTGTGTCGTCTAAAGCCAGTGTGTTGAATTATTCCCAAAAATCAAATGGACAAAAATAACTTGTTCAGCCTATCAGATTCTAAACTCATCACCCAAAAGTCTAGAATTTTCTGATGTACTGGGGCAATTTTCAAGTTAGGTGTTACGTTTATAAGACTAGACCGTGTTAGCCCCCTATAAATTTTTGACAAGCAAACAGGGGGCTAAAATGTTTTTGAGCCTTCAAGGAATGCATTTCTTCTGAAAACACATCATCCTTGAAGACTCCTTGTGCCTTTTGTCCTTTGATAAAATTCCCTCTGTTGACTCCCATTATAAGGTCTCACTGATTTCAAAAAATTGTGTTCCAAAAGGCCTACATTTGCCCCTTGTATCCCTGCAAAATATCCCTTTTCAACCCTTTTTCCCTTTGTTAAATTCCCCCTTTTTCACCCAAAAATCCCTCCCCTAATCCTTCTAAACTTTCCCAAAAACCCCCTCTAAACCATACACACATCCCCGGTGTGCTTTAATTTCCCCTTCTTTCCCCTATCATTACCCTTTATTGGTCTGAAAATGCACTAAAACTGGGCCAAAAACCTTATTTTCCATAGGTATGGGTCTTAGCCCCTTTCGGCCAGCCCCCTTAACCTTTTCCACCACGCGACCGGGACGCTAGAACCAGGCGCCAAGGCGGAAGGCGCTTACCGCATTTGAATATCAGGAGCGTTTTGAGCCGTCGATCTATGCAGATCGGATGGTCGTCGTGATCCCCACAACATCCACCGTTCAACTCATTCATTCCATTCATCACATCTCCACCGTTCATTTACCCGCTGATCCAACGGTCTGGATTCCGCCCACCTTGGTGGTCCCCGCAACCGCGCACTATTCAAAAAACCGTCGGTTTCCATTGCACCACGTTTGGAGGATGGGCGGTGATTTTATTTTCGAAGTGATTCCACTCATCGTCCGACACATGGCTCCGTCACTATTTCAAAATCGCCCCCCCATCGCGCATTATCATTTGGAATTTGCCTTGGCGCAATATGCATATCAACCGTCTGATCTGAAGCCCTTCATCCAAGAGTCATCGCTCCGTGAAGTTGCACGGGGGATAACTCAAGGTATCTGTACCCCTGGCCCACTGTCCATCGCCCTCCGACGTGTTTTCCGCCGTCGATCTCCTCTTGAGATCGAACGGTCCAGATTTATTTGCACGCCCGTCGTTGACCATCTCCCGCCACGTCACCATTCCACGTGTCCCATCACATCTTTCGCCCGTCCCTGTATATATATTCATTCAAAGGTCAAATGTTAATGTTTTACATTAAAATTTTCGTTCTCTCCACCCTCCAACTGCATTTTCCCACTGCGCCACCATTCTGCAAGCCTCCCACTGCATTTTCCACCATAATCCCGCACAATTCCACCATTTCACCAGCTGCACATCCACTTTCGTCATCCCCACTGCATTCGCCCTCCCCGTGCATGATTTCTTAACAGGTTTTCGTGTTTTGCAAGGTTACCAGAGGGTGAAAGCCGCCATTATTACACAGTCTTTATTACAACGGAAAAAAATGCAGAAAGGACCATTTTTCAGAGGCCTAAATCACGAATAAATCATGTGAAGGAGCCGTGACAGAACTTGCATTAAAGAACAGGGTTTGAACTCTGTAAAACCTCCCAGAGCAATTAAAAGCGCAGATTTCACCGACAGAGACAGAAATGGAGCAGCAAAGAGTTTAAGGCATGAAAATGGAGATCTTTGAGCCTTAACTCAGTGGTTTAGAGGCAAAGTACCAGATTGAAGACGTCATGGATCACACAGAGGGTACAGAGCACATAAATCAATGTATATCAGGTTTTCTACATCAGCAGGACGTTCTTCCATAAAAGGACACAGTATCCATATTGCTTTTATTTTATGTCGTGTTCCTGAGAAGATTTCTGCCCTGACAACAGTCCTATGCTACCAACGCATTAGTTATGCAGTATGGGAGACCCTAGCATCATTATTCTGCCTTATTGTGCAATTCACCAGAAACAATACAGCAAGTACATCAAAGACATACCTGGAGTAAATTGCGGCCTGACGAAGACCACTCTTTCATCCAAAGAGTGCAGAAGTTCAATGCTTAGACATTTAAAACAGAACGAGGCCTCGACCCTCCTGCTGCTTCAGATTTTTAATGCTGCATTTAAGTTTACATCTACTCCTGCTATTCTTTTCTGCTATAAGAATCCTCGAGAACATATTGTAAAGGTGGTTGTTGGTTGTTGCTGTTGTTCGGCTACTACCATTGTAGTTAGAGGGATTCAGCTTGACTATTAGAATAGTTTTGGGAGAAAGTAGCAGAGTATTTTGTATTGTAGTACGCTGGGAGGAGAAGTTTGGATTGTAACATCCATTGAGCTCAGTGTATGTGACTGGTTTTGCATCAATTAATCAAGCACATTTCTTTGGATCCTGGTCTATTACTACGGGTGATGTTTCTCTTATCTTATCGTTTAATTACATTTTCATGCTGTTCATTGGTCTTCTGGGCTCGCATCAGAAATATGGCATAGGATTTACCCTTGTTAGGTACCCTATGTCTCTGCTCTCCTTGCCTTAAATGTTTTCTATTGTACGTGTTATCTGAGGGTTGATTTCAGTTAATTTAACCAGTGTAGTGGATGTCATTGCTTGCTAGCTGATGTATGAATTAATGAAATCTGTCTTTAGTTGTTCTTGTTGGGTTTAAGCTGGAAGATTTGGGAACACTGGGGATTAGAGTTAGCCCTGTCCACTAGGATCCTTGTGCGACCAGCTGGCCTTTCTAAGATCTCTTGCTGGTGTCAAAGCATTGAAGGTTCAAAGTCCTTCTCTGATCTATAGACCCTGGCTCTGTTAAACTTATCTTTGTTTTTCCCTTGGAGCATGCTAAAGCTGACCTGGAGTTAAATAACCTCTAGTCCGATCTATAAGCTGCCCCTTTGTCCCTCCTTTGAGAGTTGCCTATGAGTATGTCCAAGCAGGTTTGGAGTTAAATGACCTCTGACCTGATCTATAGACAGAAATTGGGTTGCTTTCCTTCTTTCACTTTCAATCCTTAATGTTCCATCCCACCATCTATCTAAAAAGATCCTTTAGTGTAGATGACTTGCCCTCTGAAAGCCTGGGCTAGTTGTTGCAAGTAATTCCCTTTCATGACTCCATAGCCAAATGGATGGCACTTTCTTGACCTATCCTCTTTGCTGAAACATCC